>JADQWA010000442.1:0-20348 GCA_018344505.1 Nebria ingens riversi
AATGATAATTAAATTTAATATTTTCCCGATCGAAATGATGTTAATCTCTTGTTTTCGGAGTATAAGATAGTGTTTAATCACGTCAATTAATATAATATATAGCACACTTTTACATTTACTTGAATCGAGACTAAATTGACATAATCTATCTGTTTGCCTTAATACACAATTAATTTTAGAGAAACCTGAATCTTGAAAAGTGTTTCTTAAATAATGAAATGTTAATTTTTGTTGTAACTTTTATTATAAATTATTGTTACAAAAATATTATAGATAATTTGCTTGAATATACGATGGTAGATGCTGAAAATATAATTTTTTCAGTTAAAAATGTTCTCAAAAAATAAATTGGCGTCCTAATCTGTACACATCTATTGGTCGCAGATACTTTGAACCACGTTTAAAAGAACCAAAATTGAAATACATAAACTGCAAATAAAATCAAAAAAGCAAATAAAAATTCAAACATAATATACTATATTAGACTTATCTGGTCCCATTTTCTATTTAAGGTATAAAATATTATGACTACAAGTGTTAGTTTCTATAACATTTTACACATTACTGTAAACAATGTTTCAAATTGCACCATAATAAAATCTACATTAGAAATAATCCAAAGTATGTTTATTACATTAATCTTTATTCAACTTTCCTTAAAATAATAATTTATTTTAGCCACGTTATCCCTCCGTTTACGTAGAATTATTTTTATGCGATTAAACATTTAATACCAAATGAAATGTTTATTTGCGTTGTAGTCAAGATCGCAATGTTAGCACAAAGGGATTTCTCTACCGTTATCGAGATTGAAAGTTTCTATGAAAAATTCAGTTTTGAATATTGGTTCAATTTGCGCGGATTCCATTTACGCTGTACTTCAATTAACAGCATTGGCAAAACTAAGTAATACTACAGATTATAATACTTTTCGTATTGTAATAGATAACGGATGGTAATGATATATAAACCTTTAAAGCAAAAATTCATTATATATATATATATATATATATATATATATATATATATATATATATATATATATATATAGTTTATATTTCTATTAAGAATATTTATGGGTATGAGCAGTGCGATAGTGTAAAAAGGTCTTAGAATAAATGAGAGCCAAATGAGATGGTATGGGCATATTGAGAATGTCGAATGAAAGATTAAAGAAAAATATTTACGTGGGCGAGATGAACGGGCGCCTTCGAAATAAGTTTATAATTATGATTGAGAAGTTACGCGAAAGAAATATTGTGAGCAAACGGAATAGAAGAACGTGTATGAAGAATTTAAATCCGGATGAAGCAATAGAAGTTTGTAAGGATAGACTCGAATAGCGAAAGATTGTTTAGATGTAAAGGGTTTTCTGCCATCCCATGTTATGGGAACAGGCATGAAGTTATGTATGTATGTATATATTTTTACAATTTCGGCATAGTTATTTACACAATTTACAAAATATAAATACATGGAAATAAATAATTTATACATTCTATACGCTTGATCAATAATATAAGATATGATATATAATAAACAACTTCTAATAAATCACCGTTTAAAATAAAATAATAAAAAATCAAATGAATTTGTATATCAAATTATTCGTTAAACTCGTCCAATAATTCAGGTCTCATCCTGAAATAAAACGTACTTAATTTATTTGTAAATAAGATGAGACATTCTGTTATAAAAATAGATTAAATATGTGAATTTATATATATATATATATATATATATATATATATGATTATTAATTAATTATAACGTTATTGTTAATATGTAGTAAAACAAACAGGGGAAAGTGAGTACGAATGTGATGCTGGACAATTGTTACAACGGCTCTCATGATTTAATATATTATGCTAGAATGCCACAAATATCACATATTGCAGCAGATTCTTCTTACTAAGATGTATGTGATATTTAGTAGAGTTGTGCCATCAGTGAGGATACCGTTATTTTTTAAAACGAAAGTAAAATTCATAAATGCAATTTGTTTTTTGCACAATTTATATAGATGTTAATATATGAGTATTATACATCTAATATTGGCTTCTCTAATGACCAGATTGGATAGAATCATTTTCACACTAACCGAAAAACTATAAAAATGTCACGGTAGTATAGTTGTAACAAAGTTGAAAAGTACGATTGAAACACGTTCTGCAGAAGAAGAAAATAAAGGAAATGATCCGCTATGACTGTTGTGTGTGCAGACTTCTTCAAAATCTTTTGGAGCTACATGCCGAAGATAAGACTAAGTTCTGCATATCGTTTGTTTAAATCTTTTATATTATCATACATTTTGTTAATATTACATGTATTTTTCTTTAATTTATCACAGAATATATATATATTATTTCATTATAATAACTTGTATTACAATGGGGATGAGCAAGTCTTTTTTTGAAAATAAAAAAAAAGTAAGACACATGTTTTTTTTTATTACATCGTTATATAAAGATATGATTTGTTAAAGATTTTATCTGTCAACTTTGGTTATTCCTACGTTGGCAACAATGACGCTATGAAAATGGTAGAGATAAAAAATTTTGTGAGAAAAACTGAAATCTAGTTTAAAAAAAGTTTAAATTGAATAAATAATAATCATAAACATTTTAAAGCAATTTGTTGATTTATAATGTAACAATAATACTACAAAATATTGATGTATTTTCTCTGTAGCAAAAGCTTGTCGCGTCTTACAATTGTGCCGCTAACGTTTATTCAAGAATATGATTACTATTTTTCAATATACTTACCTAAAATCATCCACCATTTGTACTTACTATTACAGTAAGTAGTCACATTTGTAACTAGCATTATAATATTTTTCTTTCTAAATACTTATTGAATCTAGTTGTTAAATTAATTCAATTCATAAGTAAAAATTGCTACAATCATAATCACTCTCCTCTGATAAATACCAATATAGAAATTATCTATTGAAAGTTAATAGATATTATTAAAATTAGGCGCTTTGCATAGAGAGTGCAACCGAGAATATCCAGAAAGTTCAAGTTTAAATATTTAAATACACACATCTCACTAAGAAAACTGGGATGATCCAGTGTCAATAACTCTTCTTGAAAAAAAAAATCATCATGCATTTCTTCATCCACATATTCGTCGTAAAAGCTATCTAGATCCGCATTAAATTCGATTTCAGTTTCCAAGACCTCTTTTTTGTTGAAGAGAGCTTTACTGAGTACGTCAATATCTTCGGGAACTTTCTGGTCGTCAGTATCAGAAGTATCTTCGCCATTACTGAAAATAATACGCATGTTTTAACTGTCAATATTATTTAAATAATTATTAATGAAATAAAGGTAACCGATAGTTTGATCTGTGTTAATGTAAATCATACTCGTTAGCCGATATAAAGGAGTCAGCTACTTTTAATTGATGATATTATTTATAAATAAGAAATATATTTTAACAAAATTAGCCAATTGAATCCTAAAAAAGCGAACTATACCATTGACCTTGAAAATACCAGTTACCTGTTAAATCTCATACTTCTTATGAATATATTAAAATAGAAGACATGGAAAAACAACTTGATTATTATTAACTCACAGGTAATTGTAGATATTCGAGGAGCAAATGCATGACCTTAAGCATTATTCAATGTGCTTGGATACATTTTAATGAGATTTGCCTGCATGTGTTTACCAGGTTGTTTGTAGTTTCTGTGAGGCAAAACACTTGGAGAATTACTTAAATAAGGCTTATAATTACTACTGATTTTATTGCTAGTTAATATTTAAAGGATTTTAAATTCTATATTAAAACTGATAGTATTGTGAAATATCTGACATTTTTAGAGTTGAGGATCAATTTTTGAAATTTAAATTTGAATTTCATTCTTTGAATGCACATAATTATTTTTGGGCGAGTGTTTAATAGCGTTTTCAATTGGTATGATCTCGAACTGCTTTTGGAGCGAGCATTGTTCACCACGAGTAATGCTATACAAAGCAGCAGGTGCTGGAATTTTTTTCCCAGTCAACCATACATATTGCATAAAGTGATTGATCAATTCAAGAACAAAATATACGTAAACATCAACATTTTTAAGTTCTACGTCGATTTTTGAGCAAAGGTTAACTAATGCATTCTTTTAAACTGTTTATATATTTATTTACATACATAACATCATGCCAATTCCAATCATATGGGGTGGCAGAAAACTCTTTACATTCATTTCCATCTTGACAATATTTCGTCATTCAATTCAAACCTTACAAACTTCTTTCGCTTCATTCAAATTCATTAATTTCTTCATACATGCTGTTCTATTTCGCTTGCTCACAACTATTCTTTCGCGCAACTCATTCCCAATCTTATTTATTCACTTATTCCGAGAACGATCCCGTATTCTCACACCATTCATTTCGCCCACATAAATCTTTTTTGTTAATCTTTCATTAGACATTCTTTCAACATAACCATATCATTTGACTGTCACCTATTCTGCGTACAACATTTTTACAATATCGTACTGGTCATGCGCCCACGTATTTCTCTTTCTGTTTCTTTGATACACCACAAATACCTCTTAAAAATTTTATTTCCACAGCAGTCACGCGCTTATTATGCTTGGTTTACCAAATCCAACATTCACTTCCATGCATCAACGATGGCATAAGCACACCATTGTACACATTGCAGAACCTTGCATTCTTAGAAATGTTCAAATTTCTTCCTTTTAAGGTCGAGCAACATTTGTCGCTCTACGAGTGACTTATGAGTAATTCCAGGCTCTCAACCGAACACGCAAAAGCCATCAGACATTAAATTGCTCCCAAAACTCCAACCGAACATGGAAATTGCTTTCAGAATACTCTTAAGGTAACTGAGGGCAACCAATTGGAAACGCTACTACATTTTGAATTCCACTTAAATCGATAATAATATTGATTATTAAGTGCAATTCAAAATGATTAAATAAGTTCTATAAGGTTTTATATTTACGGCAGTTATTTATCCTACATGTGGCTTATATATTATAGTGGTTCATAAATGAATACTAATATAGAATTAAAAGTTGATAGATGTAATAAATATAAGCCGCCTTGGAAGAATAATGTACTACAAGGTCATGCTTAACTATGTGAATACGCACAGTTCATAGAAAGGAGAGGAATCACCCAGATCCAATAAATCGTTTTCGAGAAGAGAATTCTCATCCGTTTCTTCTACCACATCTTTGTCAATACCAGCATCGTTGTGGTATTGTAATTCCTCGTCTATTTCGATTTTAGTTGTAATGCAATCTATTTTCTCTAAGGCAATACATTCGGGAACTACCTGGTCCTCAGTAGCAACAGTATGTTTCGAATTACTAAAAATAATACGCATTTTTATAATTGTAAATCATTTATAAATATTGATGAATTTAAAAAACATATAAAAATCGTGACGCGATTGATTTTATCTTAACTAAGCTGTGATTACGTCTAGTATAAACGTGTATGTACGTTCTAACAAAATTGCCCAAACATAATTATTTGTATTGAAACATTGAAACTTGTCCTAGCGAGAAAAAGATACCGCCATGGTGATTCCAAGAAATGCAATTGTTATCTTCGGCCATGAAAATGCCAAATGCTTTACAATTCCTTAATTCTCTATGATGATAAAAGATAATTTGTAAAAACCAAATGATAGATCTATTAAACTTTAATATTTTAATTTAATCATAAGGAAGAATAAATATTAGTTGAGTAATTTCTTGAGTCTCACAGGTAACATAAGCTTTCTAATGAAACTTACCAGAATGTGTATTCCAGGTTGTCCGTAGTTTCTTTCAATTTTTCCGATTTTTCTTTGGCTTCCGATTGTATTTCAGCCTTCATTATGATATTAATTGTATAACCTCGTCTAAAAGTGCTAGAAAATTTTAAGTTCACAAGTTGTCTTGTTTGCCGGTTCGAGCTCTTGCAGTATTAGTTATAAATTTAATAACTAGAGTGTAGTTTCCATTTTTGATGATTAGTTTTTAAAAAAGGAAACCAATATTTCGTTCCCAGCTCACCGAACTTCATTCGACTATCCAAACAGAATATAAAATAAACATTTAATTTCAACAATGAAATACTTTATGTAGAAAAGTTAATTGAAAGAGTAGTTTTAATTCATTTAGTGACACCTACTTTAAAACGCAACGTTGTATAAATATTTTAATTAAAGTTAATATTAAATAACAATGAAAAATTAAATATTTCTATTTTTTTAATTCACGAATAAATTTTTATTTGACACATTAGAAATAAAGGTTGTAAATTGAACTAAGGTCTTTGTTGCACTGACCCAAGCAGCAAGTGTTGTAACAAATATGACATACAGAAGTGTCAAAATATAATCTATTATTTTTATTTAATTCCGCAATATTTGCATTATTTGACGAGTTTTTAATTCGTCTTCTTCAAATCGCGATTTAAAGTTAGAAGTATCAATAATACGGGAAAAAATTAAACATTATCCTAGGTTGTTATTGTCACATTTTGGTTGTTGATTACGAACTCAAAGATTTGATTATTATCAGGCATTTTAATACTTAGTTAATCATCACAAAAGCTTTAAAAAATATAAAATGCTAACCACAAAAAACTGCTCCACTAACTAGTTGCTTTTGTTTTCCACTTAGTGCGCACGCAAGTCAGATTAATCTCGATAGAGCATGACGTCACACTTACCACTGAATTTGCACTGAGATTCAACAAGTGGAAAATACTATAAAGTATATCAAAACCTCATCGATGTTATCTTAATTAACAATATCGGTTAATTTGCAATAACTTGCAAAAATGTGAAATTTTACACAACAATCGCGAGCCTTTATATTTAGCTGGTTTTCTTAAATAACTAACAATATTTTGGTTGAGTAGAATCTATATTATAGAAGTTATATTGAAATAGGCGCCAAATATAAAACTAGTATATAGACAATGAAAATATTAAATAGTTTCAATCTATCCTGATACTTAATTAAATTAAATAAAGTCATTTAACAACGCAACTTAGTAAGTGTCGCTGAACATTACAAAATGGTTGTTTTTTTCCTTTTGGTATATATTTTTTAATTTAATGTTTATTTTAAAAGAGTAATGTAAGGATTCTAAAACAGCACCATGATTTTTAAAAAAGAATAGGTTTCAGTAATCTTAACTCAAGTTTGATCTCAAATATGAAATAATTTTCTTATATATTATTCAAATAGTGTGCCTAAAATAGCCTATGTTCACCAACGCATAATATTTCACGTGTCACAGACTATTTCTTAAACTACGAGTTCATATTTTACCTTTTAGCAAGGCACATTTTCTGACTTAAAACAGTCCATTGTCAACATCTGCCTGTCTGGACTGGACTTATAAGTAATAGCAAAGAGTATATAATATTTTATTTTAAATGTCTCTTATTTTGTTTAGATAGATAGAATATTAAAATAGAAGTTTTGAAAAATGCAAGAAAATATAATTATTAATTATACTATATTAGTAATTATTATGACCGTACTTTTTTTATTTTTAAAATAAACTAAAAACCTATCAAGCTAATTTAAAAAAAAAATGGAGCCACTGTATCCCTAGTGCAATGTTTTGCCTTATCTTTTACATTAAAAAAAAATTGAATACATTTCTCAAAAGGAATTTTTATTTATGAGACGTTCAGCATATTCACTTCACATTAAATGCTCAATGTGCATTTTCGTAATATTCCTGAATTTTATATTACCTATAGTCCTAGAATAGAGGGGCACGGGCTCCTCCCAACTATTAAGTTCTGGTGGGGATATCGAATTATGTTTTGAAGAAAAACAAAAACATAAAAAGAGAACTTAGTCACCAATTCTTTTTAAAAAAAAATATTTGTGAGCGGATTAGTACGCCGTAGGTATCATTTTTTCGAACTAGTTCTGCAGGAACTAGAAATCCAGCAAAGCTCAAACGTACATAATTTTATCAGTACTGCTCGAGGTGAAACGATTAATGTAAGGTGAATATTCACCCACAAAAACAATCAGAAGTAAATAAAATGGTGGAACAAATAATAGAGAGTGCAAGCAAACTGAAATCCACATCCAGGTAATTATCATAGGAATAATTAAATTACATATAAAGCAAAGCATATGGAAGATAATTGATGTCATCGTTTAATGGAACTTTAAGGTTTATCTCATATTTAAATCTTATTAATATTTGTCAAATATTTGACATTTTCAAGATCAATGATATCAAACGATTGTCGTGGCTTAAACATGGAACCACTCCATTGTAGTTATCACGAATTTCTTTATTTTCTAAAAATAATTATTTTTGAGCAATTTGCTAGAAAGAACATATGTGTTTACTTATAATTAACATAAATGATAGGTTAATTTACTGCTAAATAAGGGTGAAATAGTTCTTTAAATTGTTAATGATGAATAATATGAAAGTTGCATATAATTAAGGACGTTTTCACGTATGAAGTAAAATTTCTCAGTGATACCCCTTTATCAGAATGCAAGCAATCTTATACTCAATATCGATTTACGATTTTTTTCTATTGATAAATAATTGTTAATTGGTCATTATTTTAAAAATATTTACAATTCGAAAATTTGTGTGATTGATAGTGATTCAGGAAACCAGGGTGTTTCCGAAGAGGATACAGAGGTTGTAATTGATGAAGATTTAGAACGCTCTGTAGCGAATGGAATTGATAAAGATGTAGAAGAAGTAAATAAGGAGAATGAAGAAGGAAAAAATGATGGTTTCTTTTCGGAAGAGGAATTAATAAGTCTAGGTCGTGCTCAACCCAGTTTGCTCGTGGAATTATGCATACTTATTTATTATAGTTTGATTTTTGTCGATGAACTTCAAAGTACACTTTTCATGCATGACATCTTATGGCTAGTTTTTTTATTAACCTCTAAATGCTAATCTATTGTAGATATGTATCAAGAATATAAGATAAAGAAGGTATTTTTATTAAAATAATTTATAGCCTAAATTTAGATCATTAACACGTTTGCATGCATGAGCGATCCAATGTCAAATGCCATGACTATTAAACCTAATGAAATCAATAATTTATACATTTTTAATTGACTTAATCAATGTGGAATTCATATAACTCACCACCTTATATTGCTGGCTATATTTACAAATAGCATGAATGAAAAACCGAGACTCATGAGACGAGTTTAACAAATAATGTAATATTAATATTTGTTGAATTTATACTTTTTTATATTAAACTATTGTAATTAGAGTTCCTTTTGTAAGTTGTTACTATATTACTTAATGATACTACATAAAATTCATTATATAGATGTATTTATATATATTTATAGTTTGTATAAAATATGGCTGTATTTTATAACTGTAAGAACAATAAATATTTTTGAATCAATTTACCTCTACCTTTTCAATGCATTTTATAAACAAAATATTCCATGTATAGCGGTTTCAAGTTTTTTTAAATATTTTTTCCATTTATTTCAATATTAAAATGCAATCATTTGACTTATATCGATGTTTTCCCTCTTCAAAAGAGACACTACTTAAAAATAGACATTTTGTATCTTAAAGGTGAATTAATTATTAAACCTATAGTTTACAAACGTGTCACAAGTGTGCTAGCAATATTATCCATCATATGTCACGAGTGTCTTTTTATTCATTTCCAAACCAACCATTGTGTGCACATAAAAAGCATTTCTGACTTTTGAAGAGGGAGTGCGACATTAATGAAGTTTTATGACAATAATCGTAAATCTAGGGATTTATCGGTGTATTTATTTATTTACAAGTATTAATTATTTTATCTTTATGTATACAATTCTACATGAAAATTATTATTTATTATATATTATATATATATATATATATATATATATATATATATATATATATATATATATATATATATATATATATATATATATATATATATATATATATATATATATATATATATATATACATATATAATATATATATATATATATATATATATATATATATATATATAATTGGTTATTAGTAGAAAATTATTAATTTCAGAGATCGTTGACAGTAATCGATTTTCTAATTTTAAGTTGATCGGGATACAGTGTTCCTTTCCATAATATAAACTTCACATGCATTACCGACATTAGATTTTATTTTGGCCTTCATTTCGTACATGCATTCAAAAAAATCATATTCACCATTATGCAGAAAATACTAATAATGCAAATGTGTGTATGATTTTCAGCATTTAAGAACCAGCTGAGGCAAAAACGATTCATTTTTAATTGATTAATATTTAATAAAAAATAAGTATAGTCTTACATAATATAACAAGCATTGGCCTTATCTACAGTTTGGAATGGCGAATTTCTATATAAATAAACAATATATGATGTTCAATATCGCTGACATGTTTTGACAACTGTCGATTAAAAAGGATTTTATCTATTTAATTTATCTTAGTTTAGAAATTCAAAAATAGATGTTGTTAGTAACATAAAAACAATGTTTAAGTAATTATTAAATATGTTTTAACGGCGTTAGGTTTTCATTAAAAAGAAAAGTCAAAATCAAAAATATATTGACATTTTTTTTGTAGATTTTTTGATACTTTCAAAAAAATTCTGAAGTTAATATTTAAGGTCGTTCTCGATATTTAGGTCCGGTACTACGTATGAAGAACTACAAATTAAACTATTAATTATACTAATAATTTTGTTTTGGCTTTTCGCTTTAATTTATAATTTTAAATTATAATTGGCTTATATCTCTTGTTTGTAGCGATAATAAATAGAAGGAACAGATGATGATTTCTTTTCGGAAGATGTACACTCATGATGCTAAACACCTTATTTTTAATTTATTTACTTACTTTCAAATGATCATCTTTAATTTATTTCTTGTTTTAGATGTATTAGATTATAGTTAAGATAATTTATGGCCTAGGATTAGTTAAATATAAGTTTCTCAAACTAGATTCACGCTGTTTCAAATGTTTTGCATTAATGCGCAGCCATCACTTGAAATGCTATACATCATTTACTATTATTTATTTTAAGCTGTATACAATTATGTTTAAATCAAGAATAGATCATCTATCGAAATTTACTATTTCACGTTAATATTTTATTGACCAGAGATAAGTATTAGAGAATAATTTTCCAATTCAATTGCAAATTTATAACACCTAAAAAACAATATTTAGAATTTTAAGCAAAGATAAAGAAAATATATCTTTAATAATGTTTCTTGTTTGCCAGTTAGCAGCAATTTTACAAAAATATTTAGGTAAAACAACACATTTACATAGACGAGTCCTCTAAATGGTAAGTTACAGTTGCGGTAAGAATTTACACTTTACTAAAACCATCTTACAAGTTGCGACTTTGAAATTTACAATAATAAATATCTGCTAACAATTGTTTATTTATTTAGGTTGAAATTTGCACTGAAAATAGTTTTTTTTTTAAATATGTTAATTGAATTAATACATTTGGAATAAAATAATTCCATGTTTTAATAAGCTTATAAACTAATCTTATTTCACATAAACTAATCTTATCTGAAAAGTTAGTTGCACATTTTTCAGTACATTTAGTACCCATTTTTTCATCAATACAAACATCGAATTAAATTTCAATGATTCTGTCGAGATTATCCAAAATATCTTGTTCAAATAGACTAATATCTACAACAAAACCTCTCAAAATTAAATTTTTGTGTAGGAAAGAATCAAAGTAACTTTATTTTTAATACATAAATCTAAATTTCTTTATAAATATTTAAAGTCAATTATTAAATAAAACTAAATATACATAAAAAACTATAGCTATTTATTTATTCTATAATTTATAAATTTCTTCTCAAAATTCAAATTTCGTCTTAAAATAAAACGTATTAAAATTATTTGTTTATAAAATAGTAATTCAAAATATATATATATATATATATATATATATTATTTTGAATTACTATTTTATAAACAAATAATTTTAATACGTGCAAACTTATTCATAGCAGATTTTTAATATAATATATAATTTATCTAACATGAGGTTATATTATTGTAGTATAGGTACTACTAATACTCCCATGATAATGTTAATATGATAAGAGGATTATTAAAAGCAGGATAATGGTAATGGAGGGCCGAACACAAAGGATAAATACCAATATTGGCTTAAAGGATGATAAATATTATTAAAATGGAATGAAGAGTATTAAACGGAGATAATCCACAAAGCTCAAGTTTAATATATAAATACTCACAGCTCACTGAGAAAACTGAGATGTGCCAGTGCTAATAACTCGTCTTCAGGAAAAGAATCATCATTCGATATTTCTTCCTGCTCCATATATTTGTCAATTTTAACGTCGTCGATATCTACATCCTTAGGATATATAATTTCTGCTTCCATTTTATCTACTTCCTTGATTACATTAATTTTTTTCAAATACAAATCCTCTTGCTTATCAGAAACGGAAATATCTTCACTAACAATGAAATGCATATTTTAATTATCAGTAATTCTTAAATAATTATGTTGAATAAAAATAAAAACAGTAATGCCCTTAATCTGTGATAACATCCAGTAAAAACGTAATCATGTAGCACATTAAATAATCCTTTATGTTCTACATACACATAAATTCTAACAAAATTTTACAGGCATAATTATATACCTATATAAATATTTATATAAAGAATTTTGCCCTAACAAGAAAACTATCGATCGATATTTACAACCCTGAAAATTCTAAATACTTCACAAATCTTAGATTTTCTATCAGTATGTAAAACATTTTAAAAAAAACACATAATACAACTACTAAAATTAACTATTCTTAAATCGCAAGTAATAATACACATACGAGTAAACCAAATTTAAGACCTCTCTTATGTCTCATAGGTAACATATGCATTCTAATGAACCTTACCTAGATGTGCCCTCCAGATTTTTTTTAAATTCCTTCATCTCTTCCAATTTTTCGTTTGTGTCTGATTGTATTTTGGTTTCCATTATAAAATGAATTTATTATTTAAGCTGTATTTAAACGGGCTAGAAAATTCTATTTTTCAACACTCTGTTTTGTAAGTCGAATTATGTTTGATGAGTTTGAAATAGACACAATAACATAAAAATTGGTATTATAACATGTTACTTTTAAATATATATATATATATATATATATATATATATATATATATATATATATATATATATATATATATATATATATATATATATATATATATATATATATATATATATATATTTATTTATATATTCATATATATATATATATATACATATATATATATATATATATATATATATATATATATATATATATATATATATATATATGTATATGTATATATATATATATATATATATATATATATATATATATATATATATATATGTGAACACGGATTTAATTATAAAACTTAATGTTTACACAAACAATGAATGAATCACGAGTAATTGAACATCAATCCAAATTTATTTCTTTAATTGCAGTTAAAGTCGAAGAAATTGTAAAACTCGTTTGATTAGAACATAACGCACGGTACATATTGAAAATTGTATAAAAAATAGTCGAAAATACAATTTTTTTTTAAATAAAGTAATGTTAAATTAATTTGGTCCACTCCCAAGAATATTTGCTTTTAGAAACAACTGTTTTACGAATGACAAATTTAAAAAAAAAATATAATAAATATCGTAAAAATGATGTAGCATTATAAAGACAGTAAAACACAATTAATAAAACCAACACAAATTATAACCACAATTATATGTATATATATTATATATATATATATATATATATATATATATATATATATATATATATATATATATATATATATATATATATATATATATATATTTAAAAGTAACATTTCAAACTCATCAAACATAATTCGACTTACAAAACAGAATGTTGAAAGTTTTTTAATTTCAAAAATTAAATATTTTTTGAGGAATTGATAATTGGAGAAGAAAATTTAAATAATTTAGCGACACCTAGTCTGAAAGCATTGTTGTATAATTAATTATTAGACAGCGATGAGCATATTTAATATTTTATAATCTAACCTCACGTATGGATTTGTATATTTACAATTATTTCTGAGAAAAGTGAAATTTTATGAAACTCTGAAAAACAATCGACAGAAGTGTATCAAAATTAGCGCCAAATACAAATCTAGTTCTAGAGTCAACAATGAGAATATTAAATATTTTCCTTATTTCCTAACAATTAATTAAATTATACAAATTCACAATAATGCAGTTCGAATCGGTGTCGCTAAAATGTTTTCATTTTTTCTGCATTTTTCTACTGCATTTTTGTATAAGAATGTCTTTTTTTAATATTTTAAATATTCATTCTAAGTTATGGCTATGACTTCGAATTATTTATTATTAGTTTCGAAGCATAAGGAATAAATTAATAAAAATAGAATCTTTTGTAAATTAGTGCGCAAACATATAATCGTTTGTAGTTTAGTGCGCGAGACTCCTACAAGAGCTCAACCTAACTAACCCAACAACGCCTTACGCGCAAACGTAAAAACCATTTTATTTCAACTCCACACGTGGTGTAATTAACAATATAAAATGACAACTGATCCACAAAAACAAGAAGAAGCAATGGAGCAAATTATAGAAGCTACAAACAATCAGGAAGGTACAGATCGGTAAGATTCCTTAAACTTTTTAAAATACGTATTAGGCCAAGCACATGGAAAAAAGCTTCATTTTATATAATAACTTTAATAGTGACAATTATTACTATTAAATTTATCAATAATCATTGTTTAATGACTTTATTGTGCTTTTTAAAAGTTATCTCATATATTCATATGCAAATGAAAGGTTTTGTGAGATATCTGGCATTATGATGTTGATCGACGTTTCTCAGCTTAAATAAGATGGCGTCAAGTAGTCATTGTTGTATGACATTTCTTTATTGCTATACAAATAATTACGTCTGTGTCATTTTGTTATGTATTCTTATAAGTAACATACATGATCATTTCATTCACCTCTAAATATGGTCAAATATGAACTAGCTACCGTATTGATATTAGTAAAATATTTTACAATTAAAACATGCGTATCATTTTTAGTGAAACTGACAGTATAATTGATGTTGAGACTTATGACGCTGCTACCGAAGAGGTTGTATTGCAAAGCAATGCTCCATTAATGGAAACAGAAATTGAAGACCAATCCGCCTTAGATAATGACCTAGACAGCGACATAGTGAGCGAG
The DNA here is from genome assembly GCA_018344505.1 of Nebria ingens riversi. Taxonomy (NCBI): domain Eukaryota; kingdom Metazoa; phylum Arthropoda; class Insecta; order Coleoptera; family Carabidae; genus Nebria; species Nebria ingens. Next base: position 15,299 of record JADQWA010000442.1, read on the forward strand.
CTAGACAGTGATCTAGATAATGACCTATACAGCGACGACGATTACGAAACTGATGAGGATCTGGAAGAAGAAGCTGATAATGAATTCTCTTCTGAAGTTGATATTCATCCCATTTTGATCCATGAGTTCTGCGCTGCAATCTATTATAACTGGCTTTTTCTGGATATACTCCGTTGCACACTTTTCTTGCGCGACACATTATTTTTAATTTATTTACTGACTTCCAAAGTAGATAATTAAATCTGGTCTGGAGTAAAACATAGTAGTGAAGTATCTCTACTAATAAAAAATATAACCTTAGATTAAATAATTAAAATTCCGCAAGCAACTTTGCAAGCTACTTTGGGCTGGCCATCATTTGCAATGCCAAATACCATTTGATATTAGACTTGTTTAAGCTTAAATAAACTTTTTCAAAATTTCGTTCAAATCAAGAAGAAATGCATATATTTAACATATTGTTATTTAATATAAACTGTAATACTAAAGAATAAATAAAAATAAACAAACCTGAATTATGTTAATAGTTTAACGAATAGTGTCATTTAATAATTTATTTGATATTTGTATTAAGTATCGTATTATGTGTTCTATTTGCAAATTAGTTTATCTAAATAAGCCTATATAATTAATCATTTATAAATTAAAAAGAAACAAGAAATAAAACGATTGAGTATAACAATAAAATTATTGATACACTTGTATTTTGTTTAATTTAATAATTAACATCAAATATCCTTAAACTTAATCATACATACATAACATCATAGAGGGTGGCAGAAAACCCTTTACATATTAAATGTGTTTACAATTAAAGAAAAAAGTATTTTATCTATAAATGTTAATCAAAGGCCGGAGTTTACAACCAATTCGCAATTTTGAAAAGGGAGACTGAAAATCGCGTCCAGTACAAATGTTTTATCATTTGTCCAATTTATCAAAATATCGTTGATAATGTAATCACACCTCTAATTTCTAGCAACACCTAAACAAACAATACCATGCAACCAACTTCCCAGATACGCCCACACCGCTACTGTTGCTTCATAAATCAATCTTCTTACGGCTATGTGAAATGCACGTAGTTGCTTAAATACTGGCGAAAGAATTTAATTGTAATTCTTGTTTTTATCTTATTTATGTTACATGAATTTGTTTTAGTAATTTCTGACACGAAGGGAATGTGTTTTAAAAATTATTAAATTCGTTACGTTGCTATAGCTCAAAAATTATATAATTATTTTTAAAAAAATCATGAATTCAAATTAACAAATGCGAGTAGATAATAATTAGTTTTTGACCAGTATTTGGAGAACTATAGCAAAGCTAAGGCTGTCGTTTACCGAAATTTACTATTTTACGTAAATGTTTTAAATTTGCAAAATTGGTATTCCATTTTGAAATTTTAGTATATTTTGACCAAAGAACAATATTAGAAAATAATATTTTTGTATCGGTTATTTAAATTGCAATGTTAGTTAAAATAGATTATCTTGTAATCAATTTTTAAAATCAATTGTTATTAATTTAAATTATGACTAGAAATTTTATCAGTCGTGTTAGTTGGATTACGATGATTTTGATTATATAAAACGTAGGTTTTAAAATTAGCACCAATTACAAAATTAAATCAAAAGGTAACTTAACAAAAGTATGTGTTGTAATTGTAGTTTAAATTATTGTAAAAAATATATTAAATAAAATTTTAAATCAATAATTTATCAATGAGTTGATAGAGGCAACAGTGTAAATCAAAGTGTTGCCAAATTGTATTATATTCTTTTTCTTATCGCAATTCATTCATAAAAAATAGAATACTATTTGTTTGGAAGGGATAGTTATTAGTTGTGCTTTAATTGATTAGTCTCTCGTCGCAAAATCTTTAACCATTTCAATATAACGCGTGTTCGAAGGAAGTAAGTTGTATTACGTACCAAGTTAAAAGTTTAATTTCTTTTGTAAATTGCATAATGAGAACTAACGCAGATAATGATTTTAAAAACATTAAAGCTGAAAAAAAATCAACTGATTCTGAAGATTTGATGGAAACCTTATCAAAGTAAGTTTATTTATACATTGCTTATTATTTATGAAGCTAAGTATGCGAAAGAAAGCTTATGTATACGTTATCACACACATATTCCTTGTTAAAATTACTGAATCGATTAATTGCCATAGCATTCTGTAATTCATTTTGCTAAGATTTAAAAAAAAAAATTGCTTTATTTATTACAATATAGTTTCATTTTATGTAATGACAAATACATAGCTATTAGTAATATCTTTTGAGGCCTAAAAATAATCCAATTTCATGAATTTTTTTGGCGAGACTAAAAGAGGTAATACACCGGGGTTTTGGGGGGGGCAAAAGAACACATTTTGATCTACTTTCACGGGTATTTATTCATATTTTTGTCGACAAATAACAGAGTTATGGTCCGCGACCGGAAACGCTGCAAGACGAAAAGGCTTTACGGTACCAAGGATTTCTCTTTCCACGTTCATCTAAAATAAAAAAGACAAAAGACCTTTAAAGTATGATATATTATCTGGTATTTGACAGATGTTTTTTAAAAAATATCCATTCTGTTGATTTTTGGGTAAAAATTTCCAAATGCAAAAAAAATTGTTGAAAATTGATATTTTTCAAAAATAATCCCTCAAATACTCGGCAATAGTGTCAAGATAAAGCGTGTAAAATTTCAAAGCGGTTGATTTACTCGTCTCTGGGATATCTTTGGTACCGAATTTATAAACATGGTTAAGAGAAAAACGCGTTTAAAGATTTGGAACAAAATTAAACTTATGTATGTTACGAGGGTCCGACAATTGATTTGAACATCGTATATATTCGAAAATTATTTGATTTTTAGTTTCATTATTTTTGAAATGTTAAGCTATCAAAAAGTGTAAGGGTAATATATTTCTTCTCCTGAATTGACTTTTTACATGTCTCAAATCGAAATAAACATAAGTTGCCTTTTCTCTCGGTGTAGACTTTACATATTTATATCACCGAATAGTTTGTTTAAAATCGTGTTTTATTTTCACAATATTTAAAAGTTAATTTTTATTTGTAGTGATTCGGAATCTACGGATACATCGGATGAAGCAACTGAATGCAGTATACAAGAACCACTTCAAAAGGAACCAACAAAAAAATTTGATAGATATTTTAAATCCCACTTTAACGATCAAATAGCTTATGAAGTACTTGATTTAGATGCTATTAACTTAGTTGAAAAATCCAACAATAAGGATACAGATGAAAGTAAGAATGTTGCTGGTATGGAACTCGACGGAGAACAAGAATATGTAAACGTTGTCGATGACGAGCCTAACGAAAAAGTAGAGGAAGCAATGGAGATGGAGGAAAGTGAAAATGCCAACGATCTCCGCACCTTGGCTGATACATTAATCGATTATTTTAATTCTCGTCATGTATGTATTCTTTACGCTAAATACTTTACGAAAATTACAGTTTATTCAATAATTATTTCGAGATGCAATTATGTTTGAGTAGCAATTTGCATCAGTAGCCTACTCTATTTTGTCTTACCACTGTAACGCGCAAAATTATTTACTGCATGAAAGTTCAGGATAATGCTAATCTTTAGTCACAAATTTACCTACATTATTTAATATTAGTTTACTAAAGTTTATTTTAAATATTGCTCGATACAAAAATGAATATATATTTTTCGAATTAAATCTGGTTTAATTCATAACTTTAATCTGTTTTAGGAACTTGAATAGTAAATGAGCCAAACCAATTTACAACATATCTCAATTGGGCTTCCAAATATATGTTTATGTAATTGCTAAGATTTCATTATTTGTTATTATTTTTTTTTTTTTATAATTATACCGTGATATTATCTTTATATTACTGATATGCTTAACGAAATTATTTTTATACCAACGTATTTGTAATTTTTAGCATATTGTACACAAAATTAGTAGATAAATAAATATTTCTCAGAATTACTGCTTATCAGTAGCAACATTGCACCATTTCCAAGAATTTCCTATAGAGTCGAGTGAATGACGTCACGTCTGCTGGTGTGCTGGTACTTGGATGGACACTGGACAGTAGTGTCCTCTTTCTGACACGTACCATCTTTCTCAATTTTTGTTTTGATAGATGACAGAAACAAATATAGGTTAGAATATTTTATTTTGACTTTTTAATGTATTCAATTAAAAATTTCAAATGTGTCCGCGCTGTAACTTTAGTAGACCAGCCGCCCAAAGCGCAAAGCACCTGATGCCGATAAATGAACATAATACATAATAAAATTAACTGAAATGGAAAATACAAACTTCCGTTTGATGATTGAATAAACCGGCATCAACCTTAATTAGTGATGAATATATTTGTGTTTAGCTCTACTATTAAAAATACTTATATACATATATATGATAACTTGTGGATGGATGTGTGACGGTGAATTGTATTACATATATTCGATAATTGACAATATATAGTAGTGTTATACATACACAGTCTCTTTAGTATGAGACTAATAAGTAGTTACTAAAATATATATAAATCAAAGTAAATGCTTTTAACATGCAAATTAATATTTATGATTTTGTTCTTTCAATTACAGAAAAGTAACATATATAAAAATCTATGTATACTGTTTGTGAAATAACAATGATCTAAACTCATGGAAATGTGAGGTGGGAAAAGTAAAAGAATTCACCATCACATAGAAATAGATGGTGAAAAGTGTGCTTAAACGTTATAAGAAGATTTTATGCTTTCGAATACTTCATGTGAGTTGTTTCTTGGCCGGTGCTTAAATGATGATTATGTAAAGAGAGGAAAAGGGCAATATTTGGGTATTCATCAATAAAAATAGCAGTTTTAAAAAAATAATATATAAGCTTGTTCAACACTGTATTAAAGAAAGATACCCACAGAGAGGCGCCCAACACAAGTGCGTTCGTGTTAAAACAAAATATCTAATCAATTATATTCTAAAAATAGATCTTCTATTCGTCAGAATGGTCGGCTGGCCCACAGGGCTGCTTTGAGCGACTT
>JADQWA010000445.1:0-167483 GCA_018344505.1 Nebria ingens riversi
AATCGAACGTCCCACCTCTAATCGGTAGTACAAGTTGAGCGATTTGTACCTAGGTAGCAGCAGTTGCCAAACACCAAACGGTGCGCTACTTGTGACGTAAAATCATCCGATCGCGTTCTGTCATTTGATTCGTCTACAAAATGTGTGGTGATCTCTTTGATATTTATGTGTAAGTGAAATGTCCCATGTAGATTCTGCATGAAATAAATATAAAAATCATGAGTGAATTCGAAAACAATAGCCATTTCGCGCAAGCGGATGGCTTTAATATTAATGAACTATCTGGTATAGATGGTAAGAACAATCAACAGTGCTGTTAATAAACAAATTACGAAAACATTGTTGTTATTGTTGCATCATTTGTTACAGATATATTAACAAATTACGAAAATGAGTTGATGAAAAATGATAATTTATTCGGAGACGATGCTTTGCTATCGCATCTTGAAGATTCGATTAAAATAGACGATATTCCACTGGATATTATTGACTTGCAGAACTCGTATCTGGATAACATTACTGCGACAGAGCAGATGACACCAGAATCGATGGACAGTAGTTATTTAAGTGGATCGGAGATTTCCTCTAATATATCAACAGAGTCTATCTTGTCATCGCCTCTTCATCAACCACAACATTCTCCGATTCAAAGACAAGTAAGTTTTTTTTTATTGCTGTGGGTGTGGCAGAGCGAGTGAAAAAGGATTGTTTACAAAAAACATTTTAATATCTAGATTTTCAGTAATTAGTTTACTGAACGCAATATTTATTCAACTTATATGATTTATTTTGTTAGGTTATGTCTTACTTACTTTATATTTATTATTATATTTTTTATTAACAAAACTGACCTATACAATTACCCTAGGGCACGCTTCGTAAGTAGTATCAATATCGCTTTATTACTTTACAAAAATTAAATATTTATGTAAAGTAGCAAATTTAGGTAAACAGTCTTAACTGAAAAGTGTCACATCCGGTAAATAGTTAATTCTTGGAATTTAAGAAAATATATATTTTACGAAAGTCTGTTTGAAGCAATTACTTAAAAAATCATTCAAATCAAATCTAGCAAATACACTCGATTTTAATTACAAATTGCAATTTTATGATATTTGATTTTATTAGCAAACTATATCCGGAATTTTTTTTTTTTTTTTGTACGAAAAGAAGAAATGTACATAAGTTTATGCCGTTTTATATATCTAAGACAAATCACTCGAATATTGCATCTCTTTTTTTTTTATATATATATAACTAGGTATCACCATTACACTCTCCTGTTGCTCAACCAATTCAACAAATAGTGCAACCAGTGCAACAACAAAATATAAAAATCCAACAAATACAACACATAAACCATCCTACAACCGTTTTAATATCAACCGCGCCGACCCCAACACAAATGATATACACAAACATACACCCAACAACACAACAGTTAAACCAACAACATTTACATCTTCAGTTGCAAAATATAAAACAAATTGGAAACAATCGCGTCCAAAAAACACAACCACTTTTAATGAGTCAGTTGCCCGGTGATTCTAATGTTAAACCAGTGCTAGTTCAGGCAACGTTAATCAAACCTGAACCACAATTAAACCAAACGGTTATGTATACAACCGCTCCGGTTACAACCGCAAATCCCAGTGGTCATATACACACGTTGGTTAACACTGGTGGTATCTTAACTACAACCACTGGTATTCCGTTGGTTTTGGATCCGGATAAAGTTGCTATTAATCGAATCAACACTGGAGGGAAAGAGCCGAAAGTCAAAGAAGTCAAAAGGAGTGCGCATAATGCCATCGAAAGGAAATATCGAACGAGTATCAATGATAAGATTGTTGAACTGAAGAATATGATTGTTGGTGTAGACGCAAAGGTAAACGTGTTTCTTAAAATGTTCACATAATCACTGAATGGTAAATGTTATCTTAGTTAAACAAATCAGCAATATTACGTAAAACAATCGATTACATCCGCTTCCTTCAAAACTCGAACACAAAACTAAAGCAAGAAAATATGTCGCTAAAAATGGCCGCTCGCAAACAAACTCTAAAAGATCTTCTAGCGGCTGGCACAACAAATGTAGACGAACTTATGTCACAAGAAAGTGTTGGAGATATTACTCCACCACACTCAGACATCTCATCTCTATCTCCTCCTCATTCTGACAACTCTTTACCTGCATCCCCGGAGATGTTCTCCACGCAAATCAAAGACGAAAGCGACGATGAATCAATGGGTATTACTCGGGGTATGCTGGACCATTCTCGGATGGCCTTATGCATGTTTATGTTCTGTGTGTTGGCGTTCAATCCGTTTGGAATTGCGTTGAATAATATAGGCGGGAATTCGATGAGCTCTTCTAAATGGGCGCGGAGGGTAATGTTGTCTTTTAATTGTAAGTTTTGTTAATAGTTAGCTTGTACGATTTGGATTGATTTATTTGTTATTTCAAAGATGATGATACTGGTTCGTGGTCTTGGTTCAGCTCTTCTATATTTCTATGGCTGTTTAATTTAATTATTTTGACTATTTGTCTGGTTAAAATGTTTGTTTATGGTGATCCAGTAATGCCCAGTAAGTCTAAAGAGGCCCAAAATTTTTGGAGACATCGACGGCAAGCTGATTTCTATTTAACTAAAGTAAGTAATTTAATTTGCTAAATTTGGGGATTATGATTATTATTTCGATACAGCATATTTTTTTAAATATGTCATTCTATTTTTCACTCATCGATACGTATTTTTAAAACGAATTAATAGGGAGATAAAATTGGCGCAACACAAGAACTAAAAAGATGCCTTCAATGTTTTGGAACATCTTTACCAACTAGTAGATTTGAAATATTTGTTTCTACGTCATGGCAGCTGATTCGTCAGTTTTTGCACAGACTCTGGTTAGGGAAATGGTTGGCACGACATGCTGGGGGTCTATTCGTTGATAAGTACGTCGAATATTTAAAATTTTACACAAAATGTATAATATAAAATTTTATAGTACTGCTCGAATGGAGGCTTTAGGCTCTTGTAAAGAATTGTCTTTGGTGTATCATCGTTTAAACCAAATTCAATTAGTTAGCTCAAACGTAGATTCGGGCCATACTATGGGTCTTATGATGGCGTTAAGTGCTGTTAATTTAGCTGAAGCCGCTTCAAATTTATTCTCTGCGGATCAATTAGTTGATATTTATGTCACAGCAGCCTTACAAATCAAATACACTTGTCCATCTTTTATTCAAGGTTTTAATAGGTATTAATCTTCAAATATATAAAATAAAACATATCTAATTCGCTACTATTTACTTAGGTACTATCTAAGTTTGGCTAAACAAATATCTGTAAACACATGCGAACATATTCCATCACGTTTGCAATGGTTATTTACACCTTACGGCCATCGGTTTTTCGTTTCTCAACGATTCTCTTATGACATCCTTACGACTTCAACACCATTTACTTGTTTGGGCAATAAGGCAGACCCAATGGCGTATGTTATTCGAGTTTACAGGGAACATTTGCTCGAAAAAGCCTTACAAACCTTAGTTGCGCCAGGGGGCAAAACAGATGTTTGTGAAGACGAGCCTGTACGTAGAACTCAAACGTCCGATGTGTTAACTTTTGTACAATTATTGATGGAGAATGTTACAACAGATATTCCAGCTTTATTCAACATGACTACAATGCATAGTAAGTTTGAAGGTGTAAAAAAACAAACAAAATACGGAGTCTGATTGGTTGTATTTAACGTAGGCTATGAAGATGAGATCGCTCATTGGTGGACTGGCGTTGTCGGAGTGGCCGCTTACTGGTTACTTGGTGAAGATAACCAGGCTGAGCGGTTATATGCGCGGGTTGAAGCGTTACCGGAATCATTGGCCGCGTTAAGTGATCCGCTACCTAGAGCGGTTGTGGCTACGTTTGTTGGACGGCGGACATTTTTAGAGAAATCTAAACAAGTTTCGCATAAATATATTTTAAGGTTGTGTGACATGGCAGGACATTTGTTGGAAGATAGTTTGACTTACAGTAGTTGTAAGCAACAATCTAGCATGGTGCTGGTAAGTTACACAATTTACTATTATAACAACTGAAGTGTCCTCCACTCGCCTTTCTTATACGTAGTATATCTTATTTAGATAGAAAACTAAAATACAAATGTAAAAAGTCATTTGTCATGCAAATGAAATAATGTTATAGATAATTTAAATAATTGCGAAACTGTTAAAATTAATTTATAATTTTATCTCAGACGGAAAATAGTTCGATTCAAGGACGCCCAAAACGTAACTTTCCGTTAAAATCTTTTTTTTATCGTGATTACTACTTCGTATAAGAAAGTAAACGTTTATAGATATGCTATTTTGTTATTAGACAATTGTGTTTTTAGTTTAATAATTTATATTTAACATTTTATCAATGTCAGTTAAATTTATTCCTAGTTAAACACAATATTAAACTGACATCAATATAATTTTGCTATAAAAAAGCTATTCTGCTATTTTATTTAACGAATAACTAACTGAAATTGTCTGAATTCTTCTTAATTTCATAGTTTAGCAATTTTTGTTAATATATTTTATTTATTTCAGTTGAATTTTGATCGCTGTAGTGCATTGTAGTTGCATTGCATTTATTTAAAACATGCAATGTTTCTGCCCTGCAATATAGCTTTTAAAAACATCTTCATTTTGTTTAAGTGATAATAAATAAATAAATAAAGTAATTGTTTTAAACAAACTATTGACTTGATAAAACAAATAACATTTCTTCACAGCTCGCACAGTTATTGCTTTGCGATTGGTTGCTGGAAACCCGCACAGCCTTATGGGAAGAAGTAAATACGGATCCGGAACATATAGTTCCTGTTCAAAATTCAGTTCTGTCTGGATTCCAACGAGATTTATCATCGTTGCGATCCTTAACACAGCATATTCCAGTATGTGATTGTACAAATATGTTTCTTAGGGTATTAAATTTGTTTTTATTTTTAGTCTGCACTACCTCGGGTGTTCTTGTACGAAGCAACGTCAAGGATGATGGCTGGTGCAGCTCCTGGAAGAACTCAACTGTTGTTGGATCGAAGTTTGAGGCATAGGCACTCAAAATCTTCGATTATTTGTGGAAAAGGTACCACGGAAACTTGAACATTTATATATAACATTTTATACGCTTTTTATAACTTTTCGTAGATAAATCTCAACAAGAAGACGGTGGTGAGCGTCAACACGCTACTGCTTTATATATGGCATGTCGTCACCTTCCAGGACAGTTACTGTCTTCACCAGGTGAACGAGCAGGTATGTTAGCGGAAGCCGCAAAAACTCTAGAGCGCATAGGTGACAAAAAACGGTTACAAGATTGTTACAAATTGATGAAATCAATTGGACCCAATTCTGTTACTAGTTAGAATTAAATGAAAAAGAAGAAAGAAATAGAAATGTACTATTTTTACATTGCTGTGTTAATTTAGCCTATAATTATATGTAATTTAATTCAAATAAATATTTAATTTTTATTAATATATGTCCAATCATAGTAAAATCTTTTATGTCAACGTTTTAAAAAAGATACATCTGAAAGGAAATTAACTATATAGTATTAGATTTTAAAAGGTACGAAATATCTCTAAGGATCCGCTTTAGATGGAGTTATTTATAATTATCGCAGATTTATGAAGAAATAATAAATAAACATTATTTTTAATCTGGCAACAAAGGGATAAACTATATCACTTTTTCTTTTTTAACAGTGAATGTTACAATATATACTCTGTTACACACTTAAGGAAAGCGACATCATGGTCCCTCTGGGGTTGTTTCAGGCTAAGTATAGGATAATTGATACAAATTTAAGATCAAAAATAGTTAAGTGGCTAAAATTAATAGCTTTTGTTTTCAAAAATGACGTTTATAGTAAATTTCGGTAAAAATTGTACGACATTTTCATACCACAATTAAATAATAAATGAAGATTGTATCTATTAAACAAATCACATTTAATTTATAATTTTGATAATCTAGATACAAATTGCGATTCGTGTTTAATTATTATTTTTTAATTGGGCTGTTTTATTTACTCGACCTTAAGAACTTGTTTGTGTTTATTTTATAGAATACAATTTAAAAGTAGAGGTAGAATATTTTTATTCCTACGTTCCATTTGATTGTATTTACGTAATAACGAGTAAACGACTTGTCTATACGTTTCAATTTACAAACGATTATAATTTTAGTTTGTGTAGTTTTATTCTGATGGAAAGTCGTTTTAACAGTGTGTTCTATTGATATTTTATTAGTTTTACGGGTACAAAAGTTAATAATAATTAAATAAATTGGTTCAGTGCAAATCTGTAACACGTAACATATAAATTTGTAAGTATATTTAATAAATACGCAAGTTTGTATGCTTGTGAATAACTGGTAAATACGTGGTTCTTTTCGTATATAGATACGTACATATGTGTATGCTATTATTTAGTTATGTGCCGGTGCAAATATAAACGTGATATTATATTCATAGTTATGGTAGTTAAGGGTACGTACCCTTTGCCTATTTCAACAAGGAAATTACTTGGTGTTCGCGTACGATTTGCGACAAAATTTACTGCATATTACGCCGGCAAAACCTGCATAACATAACTCCTAAGGTATAACTATGCGAATTAAAATATTTTGCTTACTTTAGTACGGTCTTATCTCCGTTAAATTAAATCTGTTTAGTGAAATTTACTTTAAATCTGTGTAGAGCGTTGTGAATATGTGAGTGATAATTTTGGAAGTACAATTTGGCACATAGTTTATTTATTTAAATTTTAAGCTGATTCAACTACTGGTGAGTCATTATATATTTAATAGTTAATATTTATCACGGTTTTTAATGTACAATATAGGTACTTATTTATTAATGGCTAGAAATTATATATATATTATATCCGGATGATGCTTAATAGACATATATAATATACGAGAGTAGTGATCGAAGGGTATAGCTATACAAGTTATTTCGAATTTATATATTCCTTATTTGGGAAACTTTCGATAGTAACAATAATTCATTTTAAAACAATTTATTAGATATTCGTATTAAAAACATGATCATATAATTATTTATATAAAGTTATACTTAAAACATACTTTTAAATATTTTGGTTAAAAAGATTATTTATAAATCGGCTTATTTGTACTTTTAATATATGAGATGACATTTTCAAACATTACAATAAGTTATGAAAAACCTTTGCCTTCCATGAGACTTTTCGCACAATAATGTGGAAATTGGACGCCGGATAGTAACAAATCTGTTAGTTTCTGGAATAGAATTAATCATTAGAAATATAAAGCAAATTAAATTGTTTAGTAACTTACCGATAAATCCGGTATACAAGTTGTAAATGGTAATATTACTATATACCAAAACGCGCAAAAGGATGCGACGAAGAATGATATAAATATAAAAATTAACAGCCAGATAATGGCAAATACTGGATTACCCATCTAAAAAAAAAATCTATATGAAATGTTAAATAAGGTTTATATTTTAGTAGATAATATTTTATAGCGAATAATCAGTATTTCATAATAAGTCTTTTTCAATAAATGTTCAGAATTTTTGAATGCCTTTAAATCTACTATTTCAAAATCCCCTATAGTTTAAAAGTTAAATTATGAAAATAATACGACACTGCTTATTAGAAAATGTTTTCTTATTAGAAATCTAAAAATAAGTATTTTAAAACGTATTTTTTACTGATTATAAATGAATACTCTACTCATTAAAAATGAATGTTTTACTGATCAAATAAATATATTTACTAACAATTTGTTATAATTACTAATCTATTTTTTAAATTTATATATTGACCATGTGATAATTAAAATACTGATAATTTGTTTTCTTGCGTTAAAATAATAATATAAACTATTACAAAAATAATATTTTCCTTAAAAATGTTAATGAAAGAGGAACTTGACTTAAAATACGGAAATATAAGTGTTATTTCGAAATATCTGTTATCATGGCCAAGCAGTTTCCGCATAATTATAAATACAGATAAAAATAAAACTGTATAATTAAAAATGTGATATATAAAAAAGAATGTAGAACCTTCCACAGAAAAAATTAGTTGTTACGCCTATGTACAGTCAGTTTAAAAATACTCCTACATCGTTAAGCATGACGCTACTTTTTGTTTTTAATTCTGATGTAACGCTATCTTATTCAAATCTGCTCATTTATATTTACAGAAATTTCTGGAATGTGCAAGATAATTATTTCGTAATTTATAAAATTGTCTACTTATAACATTAATAATTTAGTAATAATACACTTAAAATTATTTTAAAGTATATGCAACATTTGAGTTAAGTTTATCAAAAGTTTAAATAACATTTGTTTGTTTTTCTATATATAAATTAACTTTCAAATACATGCATGTTGCATGTTTTGAAATGCATGTACTCTACTGGGCATACATGTAAGTTGATTTAAGTACCACCATGATACTTAAGTCGCACAAAAAAAACTAAAGGAATATATAGTTTGAACTCACGTTTTTTTTTTGGTTGAATGCAATATTAAAGTCACACCTTTTCACTGTGTTAAAAAAAAACTAGTAGATGCTATTCTTATAAGAAGCTACCTGTTGTTGACCTCATACCATACTCTTCTACTACAAACTACAAGAATAGAGCTTGGGCGTAGACTAACGGTGCCGCACAAGGCGTGCTGTGAACACGGCACTTTTAGAAGAAGATAAGGAAATCAAATTTGTTTAAATTTATCTTAAAACCTTGGAATACTACAAACAAACCGTCATCGAAAATATTGAATAAATTTGTTAAAACTATCTAATAATAATGTTTATACAATTTCATCAACAGTCATTTGCACAAACATTAAAATTTGATAGTAAGGGCTGATTTATGTGTCATAAACTTAGAAGTTACTTGAGATACCGTACCCATACATTTTTATTTAATAAAGTATTTACAGTATTGATTAGTACTAAATCGTGTACTTTAATTTATTTAATATCATGCATCGCTATTTATCGTAAAATATTTCTGAACTTCTACTTATTTTTGTCAATTTTCCATTAAATCTGTAGAACAAACATTACCCTGACAATATTCAGGCAAACAGCATTACTTCAAAGGGAAACTGTAGTATACCTCGCCATACTGAACAAATAACTTAAGTTTCAGATATGTGTTTTAGAATCGATTTTTTCGCAGTAATTCATTTCACATTGCTTTGTTTTAGAAAATGTATATTGGCTTGATTAAAAAATACAATTTAAACATAGATTACCGGTAATTATAATCAATAATAAATATCGGTCAAATGTTTTAATTCCTCTAGTTATCTCACTCATATACTCTTTGCTCCGCACATTTTACCCAACATTACTCAGAGAAATAACCGATTATAGCATGTCTAAACTAAACATCAAATATTAGCGCAAAACGTCTATTCATATATCCGTATTAACTCTTGTTTACTTTATATGATTTTTTCTTGAAAACTATTAATATTGAGAACTGACTCTAACTGATACGATATCTGGTGGCAAACATTTGAACAATTTTATTCGATACTATCCGCTTGAGTTTTAATGGTTTCATGGCTATCATTTTCAAAATAAATCACAAAATCAGTTTTAAAACCAGCATTAACCGAATTTATTGTTCTATTACTCAAGTCATTATTCAAGAAGTAACAAAAGGACAGTATCGAATCAAAAGCCACATGATACTACGAATGTGTTTTACGCGTATTAAAATGTATTAAAACACAATTAATTTGTATAATTTTGAGATTTCATGTTTTATTTGATTGCTAATAAATCATTATAGTTTTGATTGTTTATCAATTAAAATGGTGACACTTATAAACATTGACATTAGTCTCTATGAATGGTTGGGATTCGCGTTTCACCTCCGACAAAATTAATTTAAAATCCTATTTTAGGTTGATACTTTTCTTAATTTAATTTTCGTATGAAATATTCTTGTAATATGAATCTTAATTGCATTTTTAAAATTTTATATATTTATAAATATGGATTGTTCAAATATGCAATATATTTTTTAAATACACATATTTAAGTTTTGAATACGTTAATCTAGAAAATATTTAAATATAAACATCTCATCAAACACAAATGTAATATAATGCAATTTTGAAGAGAGTTGATTTGCTTGAGAAAAGTGTGTGAAATTCCGTTAACTAAATAAGGTACAAGTTGTAAATTTATTTAAAATGCAAGTTTTAAATGGTGGCAAACCCAAGACGCAATATTAAAATGAACTAATAAGAAGCATCACTTTTTCTAGAACGCATTTATTCGTTAAATTTTCATATCAAGTTTGCTGCAAGAAGCACACTAATTAAAGCATACGAAACGCCAAACCAACGACATCTTTTCTGTAAAGTTAATTTTGAAATCTACTATTCACGAAAGACGCACACTTCGTTGCAGCAGAATCTTGTTGTACGATTACGTAGTTTTATTATTACTTTTTTTTGCGTTAGTTTATGATGATATTTCAGCGCTCATATCTCTTGAGATTAAAATTTAGTTTGCCGACATCAAGCAGGCAGCAAATAAGATCTTTAAAACATGGGTATGGGGTACGTATATCAAAGAAAATTTAAACTTCTGAAAAAAAAAGTATAACATATATGTTTATATATATATATATATATATATATATATATATATATATATATATATATATATTTATATATAGATACTATAGACTCTCCATATATCTGAATCCAACTTGACGAAATATTTTTTTAAAGCATAAGTGAAATAATTTATAGATTGAACGTACTGTACTATATCTACTTAAATTCAATATATATTTTTGAAGTGCGTGTTATTTCGATAGTTTGCAACACTGACGCGCTTGACATTGATAGATATGTAATGCGGAGGTTTGACACTACATATTTATTTATGCCAAGCCCGTTAGTGTTAGAAACTGTCGAAATAACACGCACTTCAAAAAGAAGCCAACAGATGGCCTATCCAATACCATAATATATAATCAAATATATTCCAATACATGATTATCAAAATTCTTGAATTGCAATTTTTAAATATGTATACTGCAATAAATACGTTTCAAAAAGAGGGTTTGCATTTAAATATAAACCAGTGCCACAAACTTGTAATCATAATTAAATGTTTAATATATAGAAACTTTATAATTAGGCTACATGGCAGTTACGTTTGTGGTAATAAATAAATATTGTTAAGCCGCGCTTGCGCTTGTGAATTGTCGGGCTTTGTATAATTTTGTAATAATGTTAACTTGTGTTTAATACTGTTGAACTTGTAGAAATTACGAGCGAATACCCATTGCAAAGCACTCGAAAAGTTTTGTAATGACGCGGCTACACAGCAACAAGTTCAAATTGAAACGGTTTTACATCCTAAAATATTTACTCTTTCCTGACAAGCTAACACCTTAAATGTATTTTTATATGCAAAATGTTGTTATCAAAACTCAATAAATTACTGCTAAGTATATGTGTTTAAATTCTCTTATTTGAACTAATATTGATTTACGTTATTGCAATCTATAATTTTGTGGAAATGGAATAAAATAAAATATTATTAAGAAAGAAAATGTTAATTTTGACATTGTTGCCTCATACTCTCATACATACTATATACATATTCAATATTCCCTAGTTTGTAATTAACAGTAAACAAAGTTCAGATGTCATGTTTAGTGTCCAACGCCTGATGTTCGTCTTAATTTCTGTAGGGAATTTAGGTAGTAAATATTGTAGTTGTAGATCGTATAACCAACGAATGTGAATATTTCTCTATACCGTTGAGATATATGAAATTATTTTAAATTCTGTAAAATAGTCAATAGAAAAAGTATCTAAATATATATACGTAACACCATGTGTTTTCCCATAAATAAAGTAAGTCTTTTCAAGATACAAAAATGAATAAAAAATGGTAAAATTGGATATGGCTAAATAAATATTTTATTGTATAAATTAAAAATTTCGCAATTAAATATATTCCCCATAATAGAATCAAAGAGCTGTATTATATTAATATTTCATTTAATCTAATCAAACAACACAATATTCGTTGTAGTTGCGTGTATTGATTGCTGCAATAGAATGCATGAGGTGTCTGATTTTAAATAACCGAACTGAACATTAATTGTGATATAAAAATATCTGATTATTTTAATGGTAGGTTACAGGTTATCTTTTCGTGTAACGATTATCCTGATTTAAAACGCAAGTTTATTAAATAACAATGCCTTCTTGGCTTCTCGTAAAGTCGTGCAAAATTTTGATAAAAATAAGCATAAAAACGTAATATTTCATGTGTTTTTTTATTATTATAATCATTACTTTACATAATTATTGAAAAAAACACATATATTTTAGTGAAATAAATCAAAAATAAAGAAAAATTGAGTACTACGGCACAATTTAACCTTGAAATGTTTTGTGGTGGTGTATCCTTGAAAAGTATTGGTTTTATATTTAAAAACATCTTGTATTTATGCGCTGCGCATGATGGTATCAACTAACCAAACTCTAGAGCCCGCTTTGCGGGTAGGGGTCACTTTTAAATATCAGATAAATGTGTACATTTATTATTTGTGGTGAAAAGATCTTTACTCTTGTCAAACTAATTGTAAAACAGTTTCACGCTGAGCAACTTCCAGTTATTGGTACTAATCCTAATATAGTTACCTACCTTTTATGCTGCGTCTTCCATACCCAGCATTCCCTTAAGGGTTGAGTAATAAACTTTTTGTTTGATGAATTTTTCTATTCCATATTGTGATATCGTTTATTTAAGTATGCATGTACAAATACTACTGAAGTATTATTGCAGAAAAGTGTGCTAATGTAAGGGCACACAAAATTACTTAAACGATACTTTTATTTAATGTGTATTCCGGTTTCAATAAAAGCTCCGATAAAATCTTAAAGTGGCCATTGCGTTTCGCCTGGTTTTAGTTAGAAAATTTGTTAAATTATGTTTATTTGCTTTGAAACGGAGTACCCGCAGGAAGGCGAAACGAAACCAACGCGCGGCACGTAATACGGTCATTTTCATTTGTGTCACCGTTTACAAGGTGTATGTATGTATGTATGTAGTACCTATAGCGTTGTTTCGTTTTAAACACCCAACCAAGCCGTTCTAAATCGCCGGGTGCGTAACTTTGTTCATTTAAAAATTAGACACTTATTTCTATGTTGTCGCCGTCTTTTAATTAATTTCATAAATTTCTTCGCGAAAGTAAAGTTTGATTATGTTTAGATTATTTTTCTTTTGTGCATTTAGTAGCTATTATCAAAAGTATTTTTTGTAATAAATGATAATAGAAACGGTTGTATTATGAGTAAAAATAAACTTAAGATTAGTATTTATATAAACCTAATCCTTGAAATAATGGTATATGTTTGTATGTTGTTGAGTATGTACAGGATTTAAAATAAATTTTCTGTTCTGAATATCTTACCTGCGTATACTTACGTAAAATCATGAAATGTATACTGCCAAGCCATCATATTTGGTTTACAAGCAAAAGCATAGCATGTCACATCGTATACGATTGTCATATTTGCTTTATGTACAGTACAAGAAAATCCTCAGTGGCGTATCATTTTCAAAAGGAGCAACATAAAATGTATACGTACGAATTGAGGGATTTTCGTATTTAAGTATGCGCAAATAATGTGGCATGAGAACGAACTAAAGTGAAGATTTGTTCACCATAAATATTTTACAAATTTACTGGCAATTTAACGAGTAAAATTGAATGCAAGCTAAATATAAAAGCAAACTTTGTGTGAACGAGTCTAAATGTTAGTGGTGACAATAAACCATGCAAGGTCACACTCCCTCGTAATAATATTTATATTTCTTTATGGGTTCTGATAAATTTTGTTTATGGTCACAAATACAATAATAAATATTTCACAATTTAGATATTTTTATATTATTTAAGTTAAGTTTTAAATTATATATGTATAGGTTAGAGAACAACTTGTGTAATTGAGTATGCATTTAGGAATTAAAAATTATAAATAATGAAATAACTTACTAAAAGAACAATATGGTAATAACGTTTATTTTTTAATAATTTCACTATTTTTCAATATATGGCAATAATATACATATAGTGCCTGTCGCACAATACAAGCATACATGATTGTTTCAAGACGATATCACAATAAATATAAACAATTCGATTCTTTCGAATTTAATTGTATTTTGTGGAAATGATAAAATAAAAAAGTAAATTTGAGCCATTTTCCTAATTAAATATTGAGATCATTTGTGTAATTCTGTGGCAAAACAGAACAAAACATTTGCAATTTTGTAATGAATTATTATAACAATTCTCACGCTCCTAGCGCGCTGGTGTTGCCGTGTGCCCCGATGGTAAATTGACAGTTTTCCGTTCAAATAAAATATAAATCAGTTCCGATTGATTTTCTGTCGAATGTGTGCCAGCCGGCGATTAATTAATATTGATAGCATCGAAATTTTGTCAAAATATTACGTGATAGAGAGCGCGCAGGCCAAAGTTCACACGTTGTTGTGAAAAAGTTTTGGCTGCTTGTCTGGTCTGATATGATGGTTGGTCGGATTGGATTGGTGTGAAAATCAATTTTCCAATATTTTCAGTCAGTTTTCATAATTGACGGTTCATGGTTTACTTTTTAAATGACGCGTCAATGAAAAAAAAAAATAACAAAAATGTCAACCCCCATACTATAAAGTCTAAAAAGAAAATATTTACACACACTGGGATAGTAATTGTATAATATCATTTCATGCGAAATACTTTTTTTTACCAAGATTATACATTAAAGCAGTGTTTCTCAAACGTTTGTGTATGCAACCCACAATAAAAAGACATTTTGAAACTCAATCTAGTTAACATATATGTATATCCATGTATAATTGACTCAAATACTATTTGTTTAAACGATGTATCTGATTTTATAAACAAATGAGTGTTTAAGCATTTTTAAACTATACATTTTTAATTTTAATGTCGAAAAAACGTCATTTTTTGAAACAAAAGTTAGTATTTTTGGCCATAAATAATTTTAAAGTAAACTTATGGTAATGAATTCTTTGCTCTATGGTGAAAATGGCAATTGAAAATATTGAAAAAGACAAAACAAAATGATGGCTTTAGGCAAGCTTTTTTATTCAGCAGTTGTATGTACAACATTCTTGCTTATCTGCAGAGAAAACCCATTTGACAAATATTGTATAGATAACTATTTTGTTTTGTTAACTCTGTAATTGTTCAGCCGGAAATGCATCCATTTTGAAAATTACTGCAATTTTTTAAATTGAATGCTTACGCATTACAGAAATGTTAAACGAATTGCCACAGAATTGGCGTTGGAAAACGAATATAAATGTGGCTGATGCGCGTCTTATATTTAAATTATGATATCGTCAATTATAAAACATCCTATAGCTCCTCTCACACCGAACCATTCGTTGATTGAATGAAAATCAAATAATTTAAACATAAATAGTATATTGTCTATGTATTCCAGTAATCGTTGCAATGGTAATGTGAGTTCGGTATGAAAGTTTGTACTAAACACAAAATTCTATGCGCGGAGTTTTAACATTCACAACAATAGCAATTTTATACAACCTAGATTAAATAAAAAATAATAAAATATTCATTATTATAAGTATGGACACTTTGCGTTAATATTATTATAAATAATGTCACTCAACTTTTTACAATTTTCAATATATTTGTATCAATTATCCTAAATAATTGATGCATAGTATCTTGGTCCTTATTGCGTTTATTGTTATCACCGAACTGACGTTCGTCGTATGTTGCTCTCACGGGCAAGAGAGTCTGATCATAGATTGTTCACACTTGAAGCACAGTTTTTTTTTTAAATTTTGATATTTATTAGGATTATTAGTGGATTTTAATTATTACACAAATTAATAACAACACTGCACAAGCTGGCTCTCAATGGAATGAATGGTGATGCATGGATGATAGATCTTTGGAGTCATCTTGACCCCATTTATTGGCTAGAACAGATATAAATAAATTAATATTCTCATTTAAAAAATTATTATTACTAATCTACAAACGTCATAATTATAAATTACGTTTATAATAAACGTCACGTGCAATGTATCGATGACGTCATAATACCAACAGATAAATTGTGATTAAATATGGATTTTTCTTCTTTCTAAATATCAAATGACCAATAGCATCTTTTGGTTATGGATCAATGGCAAAAATTGCTATTGGCAGCAAATATTCTTGCAATTATACTCAAATGAGAAGGAAATACGAAAAAAAAAAACCATTCGTATCACAGCCGATAATTTAACATGCATTCATCAGATATGTAGTGTACTTAAAATATGGTGCTATTCTCGTTATAATTAAAAGTACCTATGTATGTCATTTGTGAATGTTGTCATATTTCTATTTTGTAATTAAAATTTTCTAAATGTAATTTGTAATTATATACCTTAAGCTCACATAAAAATATTTGTTGTTAATAAAACTAATTCAAATACAGTTTTGATATTTGTTTAATAAAATGTTTTTGTCTTTGAGCATTAAGCAGGATACTCCATGCTCGCTGTTATGGTTTCGTTTAGGACATGCTACAAATTAAAATTAAATATAACGTAATTCACTATTCCGTATAGTATAACCGCAAAACAGTGGGGCAGAACAAACAGTGGGACTGTATGAGCATATATCAGGGAGGGACAACTAGAGATATTTACTGTATGGCTGGGCTTATTTTATTGTAAAAGTTGTACTATTTAAAATGTTTAAATGCTTTTTTTACAAGAACAATAGGTATATTGATTTTACTAAAAGTGTGAGGACTAACCGAGACAGGTGTTACTGGTGTTAGTAGTTTATTTTAAATTTAAATGAAGTTTAAATATGGATAATCTTCGTTTGTGAAAATAAAAACAATACATATGAATTAAAACAACAAAAATAAAGCCTTTTCCATGCCTAAACGAATAACATCGTTTTATATTTTTTTGGCTCGTAGACAATTCCTTTTATAGATGCAAATAGCATTCATATTTTAATCATTCCTTTTTCTCAACTACCCAAACTCAATTAAAAATATTTAAATAGCGTAGCCCATTACTGAATATGATTAGTTATTTAGATAACAATAAAATATAACTTACCTCGATAATACATATCCTTATACATAGTCGGACAGTTGCTATTCTGTAACTGTAACATACAAACAAATCACATTAGTAACACACTATAAAATTGACAGCACCACCCGCCTAAAATGACAGTGGTGTGGCGTGAGGGGGAGGGGAAATTATCAGTTTTAAATAAACCATTTTGCACGCCCTTTGTTTAAATGCATATTCCTGGTTTTCCAATTTCCGCCCGTTAAGGCCACGCGTGCGGAACAAAAGCTTTAGTTTCCCCCCTTTTTCGGAAGTTCCCCCACTCCCACAAACCACCCCGGTCGTAATACTACCAAACCAACACCCCCCACCACGTGTGCTAGTTGGTTTGTATTGTGTTAACGTTAGCTTTTCCGATTCCGGTGTTGTTGATGCCGTTTCTCATTTCCTAAAAGGGGGGGGGGGGGAACCCCCTCCCTACTATATTCCCGTTAATTTGTACAAATACGGTGTGTAGCATTTTTGCCAGTTTGTAGTTAATGTTTGTTTAATGGGATTGGTTTTTCATGATTGGAAATTTAAACTAAAATAATTTTGGGTGGAACAGTTCTAGTATACTTATTGTTTTTTTTTAAAAGAATATTTAAGCTACGAAGCTTATAAATCGAAGAATAGAATTTCCGTTGTAATTCATTGCTACGTAAATAAACATACATAATTAAAAACCAATATTGCGCAACCAAGTCAACAAACAAGCAGCGCTGATTGATTATTACTAGGCGATATTTATTTTACCTTGATTTACTATTATACTACACATTTATTTATAAAGTAAAAAAAAAAGAAGTTTAGTGGCATTGAAATTACACATATGCATCTCCTATTCATTATTAAACTACGGTGATGTTACCCTACGAGAGTCCCTCCTTATATCTTACCTATCAATTATTTTTCTTAATTAACTATTATTAAACTAAGCAAGAAATTTCAAATGTATTAATTTGCGATGAGTATTAAAACCTATGATACTGCCGTACTAGTTACGTTAGAACTAAGTGTAAACTTGGTTGCTAGAGCACGTCTTCTAAATGATTCTACATTTAGATATAAGTAAACAGAACACGTATGGCTATGAATATTTACACGGTTTTTAAGCTAACAACAACGACAACAGCAACAAAAACCAGATGACACGATTTTTCTGTGATACAAAATTCTCTTAGAAAAGTCCTTGTTATCACGTAATATTGAAAGGTATCTTCGGTCGAGAAAAGGTCGCGAGAAAACATAAAATAAAATGAGAACCAGTTTGTAAACAATTTATCTGTTTATAATCTGAATGTTTTTCAAAAGATATCTAATGATAAAGAAACTTGCTTTTATGACTAATGGAATACGTTATTATTTTGTATTTGTTGATGCATTGACTTCTTTGTTTGTAAATATTTATATTTTACTTTATAGAAATAGAAATAAGATTTTTTTTTCACTTTCTAAACCATTGGCGTCCAACTTTTTTTTACCGTTACTCGTTGCACACATGCCTCGTTTTCAGTAAGCACTAATATTAATTAGTATGCTACAGATAATTTGTACTAAATAGTACGTGAAGATGAGAATCGGTCGTGTGTCTGTAACTATCTGGGATTGAAAACTTTTTGTAACATCATCACTCTGAATCCAAAAATATATATAACTTATATATCTAGACATTAGTCGTCGCTCGTATGATCAAAATTTGTCGCTTCATCTTCTCTGAAGATACTTAACGGATTGACAATAAATTTGATATACATAATCTATAGATACACAATTCGTGCCGCTCGAATTTTAAATCCACTAGGCTTTTTATTTCTGGAGTTGTTGGGCCCAAAAAAAGACAACATCCACAAATATTAACTTTAGAAAACTCTTGGAAATATCAAAAAACTCTACAATAAATTCCAATATTTTTTTTGTCAAAAATGAAATCAACGTCGTTAAAAATATTCAATAAATGCCTAAACATTGATTTGATGTTAAGACAATTTCTACTTTTGCATTGCAAAATGTTTGTTTACTAATAAAGTATGTTAACTAGTTTTTAGTAACTGCAGCAATATTTTTGTTGATTTTAGCTGCCGCAACAAACTTTTATTAGTGAATTTTATTTCTATCTGTGCGATCGACTACTTGACTTGTTTAGTGTTTATTTAATTTTTCGGGGCACACTGTTTGCGACACAACAGTGTGTCGCCACATATTGGTTGCGAACTTTTTAGTAATCAAAAAGTTTGGACAATTTCGTAGCTTTTTATATGTGTTTTGGAGGATATGAACATAGAGAGAATAAAAATTTAAACTCATCATAAAAATATCTGAGCAAATAAGAGACTCAGTAACAAATGATTATTTCATTATTGTGCTAAGGAAGTCCGTAGTAATTATGCGACGACATTACAAATTGCCCCCAGCGCGCAACCCTACATTCTACGCTAATCTCACACCGTTATATCTTTAGAGTCGCATGGGTATGATAGAACAAGATAGACTACCGTGTGTCGTTGATAACAGCGGCCTAGTTCGTACCCACATTAACAAAACCTCTATTTTATTAAGCTCCCACAACATGTGCTTTTGGTAGGTAGGTACTTCATTTAGCTAATAGCAATCTGGCGTTATTATTCCAGTTTCTTTTTTTTTTTTTGAAATTTGACTTGAAAAACACACAATCCGCGAACTATAATGATTAAAGAGTGTAAAGCTATATTATGTCTTGTAAAACAACCTTTTTGTTCGGATGATTGTCATGTAGTGGGAGCGGCAGTAACTGACAATTATAAATTGTTTTTAAAGTGACGTGTTGCTCAAGATGACATCACAGTGGGTGATATTCGAAGATCACGTTTATCACATAAATTGTACTACATACACTACTAATGTGCACTTTGCATGCGCGCCACTTGATATATTACGCTGCTTTTCGTACAGAACCGGACTCATGGTTTTCTTAAGGATTACATTTGTGCTTAGACGTATTAACAAGTTTGTAAAAATGTTCACAACTAAATCTCGTTAATGCTTTAAGTTTGAAACACTGGTATATACTAAATCCACTTATTGTGGTTTGCAAGTAATAAAATTCGAACTACGGACTGAGATTTTTTTTTGTCGAAAACTTGGCCTATTAGTGACCAAGTTTTTGACATAAAAATAATAAGTTTTGAATTGAGGATCTTTTACAAAAATGGCTTCCTGAATTGGTTAAGTATGTTCAGGAAGTACAATCGTAGGAAAAATTGCTAAATTTCAAAACTAACAAGTATCTGCACTTCACAAATGGCAAAAATGTCATCATAGGTGATAGTTGTAATCCTAAACATATATTTTTCATTCCGAATGATTTTCATTAGGTAACTAAATATGTTATTCATGATAGCGAAAATGTTGGGTATAAATATAACTGAATTTAACTTAAGCATAAGTGAAATTAAAAGTAGTAGATTAAGTTTAAATTAAAAATAATCATGTACTCGGTATATAAATAACAATTATAAATATTTTATATTATTTATTTCAATTTTAAGCATTTTGCTAAAAAGACGTGATACCTCTGTAGGTTTTAATAAACTATTAGTTCTTTAGTTAATATGTTTAATTTTCTATGATTTAACATATTTTATTCAATAATTGAATTAAAATAGAATAAAAAATATGAGTAATTCAGTTTCAATGTACGTGTTTGGTATAAATGTATTATGAATAAATTGTGCGTTGGTGTCACGTCAAAACAGTCATTTTATAGAATTAGGTGTTATTAACGTTATTTATTTCATTCCTAGAAAATAAATTAGAGATTGCTTATCAAACAATGCGTTAGTATCCTTACACATGCCTTTTATGCATTAGTATAGTTTCAAATTGTTCACGTCAGTGCATTGTATTGCAATATCAAATTAAAAATTATATTAGGTACTTTAAAAGTATTTAGAGAAACGTTTTCAATAATTATGTAGCGTTTTGATATGCTTCCTGAATATTCTCGAGAGAACAGAGCATTGCATATAACGTTTTCGAAACAAAACTCTCTGTATCCTTACAGTGGTTATGATAAATGTGAAGTTATACATCTTGACGCATTATTCTAAGTGGTGAAAAATGTCACGTCTTTGTCTTGTCTCACAGGAAACGGCAGATTTTTCACGGAGTGAATCAAAATGTGTGATTGTTTTTTTTTTCGGAGTGAAAGAACCATATATAAATCAAGTGCTGCTATCTTTCGGTGTGTATACGCATATTTTTTCAACCAAATATCCACGCTTGTAGATTCGTTTTATTTATTTTGTTCATTTAATACGAAACGGGATATATGTACATTTCGTAGGAAATATGTGACGAATTAAATAGTTTTTCAAATTTATGTGCTTCAATGCATGAAATTCTACTAATTCCTGATAAATTTGAAAAAAAAACTACTCTATATACATTTAAATTTTAATTCCTACTATAAAATAGTCGAATTTTATTCGGATAAATAAATATGTTATTACCTATATCAATTAACTCGTTCGTTGCCGCAATTACATAATTTGCCTCAGTATAATTAAATAACTGTAAATAAATTAGTTTTAATATAATTAAATACGGCAATGAATTTAATAAATATATTATTTCGAACAAATAAATCTAGTAGCTAATAGAAAGCAGTTTGTTTCAATGTATGCTTGAAAATAGTATTAGAATTTTATAAATATTCTTTTGACTATCGTTACAATTTTTATGTTGTAATTGTTTACATAAATATTCCATGCTTTCTTAGCTACAAAAACAATAATTTAGCTAAAATTTTTGTAATAATTAAACAGTAACTTCGTAATTTTTATCAAATATTTAAGTAAAATTCATGTATACCTTTTGTATGTATGAACTACTCATATTTACATACGTACAAAGAGTCAGAAATCACAATAAGATAATATATAAAACAGTTGACTGCATTACAAATATCCCGGTATATACCTACACATGTTCTGGTACCCTATCTACAAGATGTCACCAGAGTTATTAGCATAAAACATATTATTATCATATGACATACGTTTTGTCTATATCTCGTATTCACCACGCGTCGCTGTGTGTGTTTCTAAGTTTCGAGGACATCCGGTGTGCCCCCAAGTTCCGGCTATCCCCGTTCCCTCTCGCTGCCACAACCAATCCTGCCCCTCGCACAGTTCCGGAAAACATTTCGTATGCACCGTTGTGTATGATTACCATTCTATGTTTTCCTAGAGAGCCTCAATATCTTTTGATCATTGTTAATTAGGAGATATGACAAAGTTATTGAAGTGATAATTTTATTTTCTCTTGCAAATCCTTTGAATGTGCAAAGCAAAACTTTCTGCTAGTGTAATTAGGGATTTATAATTGTGTTCGTGGGCGTAATTTGGTCTCTGCTATGTAAATTGTTAATTTTGTTAAGGGAAAACAAAATCTTGAGGCCAAACGTTACTAATAAGTTCAAATATTTAGTATATTTAATATTTCATTTTATTGTTGATAAGCCGACAATGTGTGTGTGTGTTTAGTGTCGACTTATCAACTATATACAAAATTATTAATGCTACTACATAATATATGAACTATCCGGAGGACCATTAGTTTATAGACGAAAATTGTTATACCTATATTTATAACAATTATTTTATTAATTTGGATGTCAAATGTTTGGTCAGAGATGTGATAACCGCGACAACACTGTATCAGTTCATGGTTTGAGATTAGTTTCATTTTATTATAAATCAGCGCAGCGCTGGTGTCACGCCAAACATAGATTGTTTGTTTTTCAACGATTATTATTTAATTAAGGTTGATGAAATTTTGCGTCAATATTATTACATGTGTTTTCCGCATCCTACTAAGGTTATAAATTTATTTAAAGTTTGTTTTTATATAGGGATGATGCCATTACATTCATTTCGTTTCAGCTAGGAAATTGTTCGCATCAAAAGTGTGGATAACAAAGATAGAATAATACTTTTTCTCTATTTGAAAATTAATAAAACTAGAACAGCTTCATATCTGAAACAAATAGTAGCATTTCTTTTTTTGTTGTTGTTGTTGTTCGCAGCACTTTTATACGAGTAACTCTAAATGATACTTCTTCAATAGTAGAATGATTATTTTGCATTATAGAGTTCATTTACTTTATTGTGAATTTGAGGTAGATGCATTATCCAATGTGTAAGAGTGAAAAAAACTAATTGTAAATTTAATTTATTCAAAATGTAAATCAATGTAGTCTAAACCATTACTTTGAAATTATATAGGTACTGGAATATATTTTCCACTGGCAAATTACAGTTATAAGTTATACATTTTATTGGAATACATTTGATATTTCAAAATTTTTTTTTTATGCTATACTCTTGTAATAGATCTAAATTTTATTCTTAAAACACTAATTGCTAATAATTAATAAGCAATATGGTTTGAAAAGAACAAATACAAAAAATACGAATAAAACAATCTAATTGTAATGCATAGTGATTTAGTGATTGGATATATCAACCCTATTATAGAATAGAATCTGGCTATTTTTAATAGTTTGAATACACATTTAAGATTTGATTATATCAATAGGAAATAAAGTAAATGAAAAAAATGTGTTTCCTGAACGTATAGGTGTATTTAACAAGGTCTCTTTTGTAATCGCGTGAATTTACGTAAATGTGGCCGTAAGTAAACATACATACATATATATATATGGTTGGTTGTATTATCGTCAAAACGTTATTCTAGCGTGTTGTACGGTTGGTGGCTATATGTATGTATGTATGTATGCCAGAGTATTGTCAAGGCACTACTGAATAATGCATACGGCCAGGGGACTAAGTTTCAGTTTCGTCGGCGAGAGGGAAAAGAGCGAACGGCCTGGACCGCAGGCACCCGTCACATGTAAACATATGTTTCGCCTGCAGAGGGTCAGAACCTCTAGGTCCTGTCTGCGCTGTCGTCGCCGCAGACTTAAAATTATTGCGATACAACCAACTGGCACATGAATGACACAATGTTTTGAAGTCGGAATTTTGTTTTAAGCTATTTACATACATACATACATACATATTTCTAAACTATACCTAACTGGGTTATTTGTTATTGTCCATCTCTGACTTTTAGTTTTATGTATCTATGTATGAGGAAACAGTACCTGTCTATGGAAATCTATATTTGTTCTAATTGTCCGATGATGTAAATCTTGCACTGGTCTCGCGTTGTTGCCCAAGGGAGCCTTTGGTGCTATCTCGGGACCTTGCATTAGCTTTCGTAACGCGTATAACTGAAATTTTAAACATATCAATTATTATTATTAAACACATACAGATTGCCATCTTAAGGTTGTGAAAAAAGTCGCCATTTTGTTTTATCAATTTTAATATTTATACATACATACATTAACTTAATGCCTATTCCCAACATGTGGGGGCCATTCAATTCTATCCTTACAAACTTCTTTCGCTTCATTCAGATTCATCAGATTCTTCATACATGCTCTTCTATTTCTCTTGCTCACAACTTTCCTTTCGCGCAACTCATTCTCAACCATATTCATCCACTTATTCCGAGGACGACCCCGAATTCTCACACTACCATTCTACTCGCCCACGTAAATCTTTTTTCTTAATCTTTCATTCGACATTCTTTCAACATGACCATACCACCTCATTTGACTCTCACCTATTCTACGTATGACATTTTTGACAATACCGCACTGCTCGTACACCCACGTATTCCTCTTTCTGTCTCTCTTAGATATACCACAAATACTTCTCAAAAATTTCATTTCCACAGCAGTCACGCGCTTTTTATGCTTGGTTTGCCAAACCCAACATTCCTTCCATACCTGATCAACGATGGCACAAGTACACCATTGTACGCGCATAACCTTGCATCCTTAGAAATGTTAAAATTTCTTGCAAACATACCTAAAGTCCCTAATATCTTACAACTTTTAATATTTATAATAGTTTACTATAAAGCTAAGAAATGATTTAGATAAGATTGCTACAAGAATTATTATATTAATAATGGCTTGTTTTTAATAACGACTAATTGCCGAATAAATGAGAGTGAAATTAATATTCCTATTACAATTCTGAAATTAAAATTAGAAATTTATAGTTAAAACCTCAAAACACGTAAATGCGTTTATGCTTTTTAAACAAATCGTAAGTACTTATTTGATTTATATTTTGGTATTCATGGTAATCTAAAAACACCAACACTGCTATTTGTTGAATCATTTTCACTTAATTGAATAGTTTTTGAGAAAATTATTCGCTTTTGAAATACAAGTTATAATGACGTCACTACTATACTATTCTATCATGATTTTTAGTAAATCAATGAATAAAAATAGAATTTTGACCATATTTTTGTCAACATTTCCGTTTGGTCCTCGCTGTCATTTTATATCGATTACTTAAGTTATTTCTATGTTTTTCATTGTTTGGTTTAGTTCTTTTTGTATTACTACCAACCTATATCAGTTTTACAAGTTTTTATTATTTTTTTATTGCTTTCAACTTGAGAAAAAAAGAAAATTTGATAATGGCCAATAACCACGTATTTCGATAATAATTTAACGTATTTAAATTAAATTTGACAATGATATAAAATACAAACAATTTGCAACCAATGATTTTTGATGACATGAAAATTCATTAAATAAACTATTACCTAAATGTATTTAAACAATACATTTTGGCAGTTTCAAATTCTGAACCAATTTAGTATTTACGCTTGGCCTGTAAAATGTACTGGAGCGATAATATTTGTATATGTTAAAAAAAGCATTTAAATTCCTATATACCTACTCGATTGTGATTCACCATGTATAACAGATGTAAACAAGTAATAATCAATGTTGTTGGCACTAACTTAATAAAAGCGCTAACAATGACGCCAATTATTTCCTGGGCGACTGTTAGATAGTGGCTTCATCCTGTTCAAATGTACATACATACATACCTATCAAATGCTATTTTAGAAACAATATTGTGTATGTATGTGTTAATAGATTCAGAGTTATGTAAATATTAATTTTAAAAATGAATCCAGAGGCGTTTTTCATCCTCACTGCGAAACGGTGGGTGTTACTTGTTTCAAACAGAAATAAAACAAAATATGATTGTATGTTGTAATACCTGACCATTTGGGGGCGATTTAACTTGGAGGTAAACTACGCAATATACACCGCGAAAACAAATACGCAAAGCAAACACAGAGTTCCTTAAATTGCCAGCGGGCTCCATGGCCACCTGTGTTATTATTATCAAATCCAATTCAATTCATCGACCCCTTACTCTCTTTCTCTCTCCCTCTGAGGGCTCTTCACTAAAACAATAAACCAGCATAAACATCTGAAATCGCACCGCCCGCGATTTTCGTTGTGTCACGTGTGTCGATTCCCACTCGCCATGAATCTCGATTACAAGAGCGCGTGTGTGTATTCACGATCCCCAGATAAACAACGCTGATAATTGGGTTGTGTCTCTTGCGCCTCTAAATCCTTGTTGATTGAACACCTACTTGCTAGGCTCTTCGTTCAATCATCGCACTGTCAAACGCACTGATCTGATTGATAACAGCGTTGGACTAGCTCGCAATCACAAATTTGTCATCAAAAATTCTTTAATTTATATCAATTTCATCATACGTGATTTGTTTAAAAGATACAATCTTTAATTCAATTGTTATATGCATAAATACACTAAAACGCATTTGTTAAGTTTTAACAATACATTTTTAATGTTTTATTTGAACTTTTAAAAATGTTAAACAAAGGATTTTATTCTCAAGTTAATAACAGTTTAGATGATTAGAAATATAGGTGGGCCATATGTTGGTTTCTTTTTTAAGTGCGTGATATTTCTCCAGTTTGCAACAATGACGCGTTTGACATTGATAGATATGTAGTGTCAAACCTCCGCTAAGTAAGAAATAGATCGTTTTACGTTTGCAAAATATCAAAAGCACCAGTGTTGCAAACTGTTGAAATAATTACAAAAAGAAACCAATAGATGGCTCATCTATATATAAAAAAATCTAATTTGATTTTCTGAAAATTATAAATATAAAACTGAATTCTTAATAAGTAATTATTATTAGTTATGCGATCACTAATGAAGCAATGTTAATGCATAAAAATCATTTATTTCATTGATGGCAAAAATTAAATTTGAAAATACTGAAATATGTCTCGTTTTGTGACGATGTTAGGTAAAGGGTTGACATTTCTTTGTTATAAGATATTGAGTATTAATTATTTATTACACATAAATTTAGGAAAATTTAATGCATTGTTGTAATGTTTTTATTGTAATTTCAAATCATATTTAGATAATGAAAACTTACCTCATGTTTTGTGATGTATATTGGTTTATTTAAAATAATCCATACTGTAGTTTCCCAACATCCTGGATGTGTGGTGGAGCCTTCGTAAGTCATGAAGTGATCTGTGTCGGGTAGAAGTGATCTGAGCGATAAATGTCGGATTTCTTTTGAAGCACCTGAAACAGACATTCGCGTAGACTTTAGATAAAAACAAAATGGCATATTGAATTGTGTCAAAGTATCTACTTAATTTTAAATATGTGTTAAGGATATGTGACAGTAAAGCTAGTTTAAGTATGATAATTTGCGGATGTTGTGTGTGCTGGTAAATGCCGAAAATTTCATCAAGAAATGTACGCGAAAATCATAAATTCAAATGGTCCCTTAAGTGTCGTTAAAAGTAATGTTGAAGTCGTAATTTTATTTTGATTGCACCGCACCAAAACTTCTCTTACAATGTATTAAACCGTAATTAGCGAAAGATGCGCTTACTTCAGCGTAAGTGCGCTGAAAAAGATTCGCTTGAAATGTTCAAATTACTATATGATAATTTTATAAATATATATTTTTTTATCAACCCTGTAATGTAGAAAAGGTTGCTTCAAAGTAAAGAAAATATATTATCAAATAACTTAATATCCTTTGTGATTGTATGCTAGATTGTTGAATGTCTGAGTTCATTGCTAAATCATTTCTGATTCGTTATAGATACGCCTACATGCTTGTGACGTTATAAGCAGGCACTGGCAGCAAATAAAAATACGTTTTATAAAGGAAAATTTAAAAAAATATAATAACTACTAAAATAGTAACTTCACCTTTGCTTCTCAACATTTCAAAGTGTATCTAGATACAACTGAAAATATTTCTAGAGTTTCTAGTAGTGTATTGTTTCATTGTTTGCAAAAAATATAGCTGCGACAGTCCCCTGAGATGGTAGCATTAGCGGGAAGATAATTTGTTGGGCTTTTGCCACACAACAGAATGAATAATGCCTGGAGTATTATTTGGTTGTGCAAGCAAACAAAATATTTAGTTTCCGCTAAAAAGTAAAGTCCATTTGTGTGTGTGTGTGTGTGTGTGTGTTTTTTTAAGTTTCCTGGTTAAATGTATATATATATATATATATATATATATATATATATATATATATATATATATATATATATAGCGTAAAGTATTAAGGTTATTATTATTATTATTACTATGGGGTTGGCATAGGGTAGTTCGGGTGAGTAGTTTCGCAGTCTTACTACTGTCCGAGACGAATTTATTGGAGTGCGTGAGCTCTGTAAAATGAACCATAAACCTTGTCGTCGTTGTTGTTGTTCTGCCCAACTTTTGTTTTATGGTCTGGGTAGTAAAAATGTACATTGAACCCCGCTGGACGTAGGACGTACTACACTGACCATCGTTTACGAGTTTTTACTTTTTAATTTGTTTTAACAACTGACAAACATGTCTTTTACAACGAGATAAATTATTTACTAACTTCTCTTTCTTAAACTTTTTATATGTAGTACCTACTGTAGTAAACTTTTACATTTTATTTTAAACTAAAGGTTTTTTAAAAAAATATTGTTATACAGTTTGTATTATTAAATGTTTACTACATAATAGCATGTGTTTTCATAGAATAAAAATGGCATAGGTATTCTAATTAAAAAGCATCTGTTTTTAAACACATTTTAGTCTGGCGACTTTATTCATTTAATGACGAAATACCAATCATAATATACCTACATGCTCTTGTATCATATTTTCGATTGAGCTTGATGTACAAATAAAATATAGGTTTCTGTCAAACATAACGTGTTATTGACGAAAAAAGAAACTAAAAATCGACTGTAATATGGCATATATTCGAACTGATATATGTTACAATGTTTGACAGCTGACATACATTCAAAAAACTAATATAGTCATTCTGAATCATCATTTAGAAATCCATCAATATATACGTATAGACCATGAAACTATTTAGGCCAATTTTCAATCGAGTTTGGAAGTAAAAAACAAAACGATTATTTTTAGTTCGTGATATACCATCAGTCACACAATACGCTTTAGCTAGCTTAATTATTGGCTAGTACCTTTTAGTGATATTTTATTTTAAACCTACCTATATCTACACTGTTCAAACGTGTTTTGATTAAATATAAATTATGTTTTCACTTCAATGTCATTTACAGATTTAAAATTTTCTTGCTATCTTTTGAGTATAGTTATGTAAAATAAACTATAAAAATTGACATAAGCATAAGTTGGTTGTTCTTACGGCGTTCGTTTACCCAAATTTACTATTTTACGAAATTATTCCAATATTCAAAAATTTATTTTATTATCTTTATAAAACGGATTTTAACGAGCCAACAATCCAATTCAAATGTTCGATGTGTCTGATTTTCGGAATTAGCGATTATATCACAAAAATTAAATATTTGCGAAACCTAGCATATTTTGCAAAACAATGACTTAGCGTTAAACATTTTGGCTTCCCTCTTTGTGTAGAGATTCACGAATGGGAATTTAACATTATGGTTTTTATAACTATAAGATTAGAAGATAGTTTAGAAATAAATCATTATTTCTAAAAGTTATATCGAGACGTTTGGATAAACGTATTTTGATACATTATTACAGTTATATTCGATATGCATTCCTTTTGGTCGGCAAAAATACAAGTGTAGGTACTCTATGTAGCAGCAAATTGACTAATCGATAGGGCTATTAACTTAATAATGTGAATACAGCATAAATAACATGAGAATAATTTAATCAAATCCAATTTTTTTATGTTAAAACTCGTAGTAGATAGTAGTAAAAAGTTATATATATATATATATATATATATATATATATATATATATATATATATATAATATATATGTATATATATATATATAATATATATATATATATATATATATAAATATAAATAAAAAACAATAAAGTCATAACCAAGATAACCCAGACATAATAAAACATAGACGATGATGATAATAATAAAAATGGATAAATGGATTTGGCAGAAAAGCGAAGAAAACTTGGTAAGATACAACTTTCAGACAATAAAAATCAAATCAATTTTTTAAGAGTTGAAATCCGCGCTGTGCTTCCGTTTCGAACAAAAACTGTACGTTTATATGTATGTATGTATGTACGTACGTACATACGTACCACGGGGGAAGCGAAAGTAGAAAAAAATGAAGAGACATAGCTTCGTGTTTTTACCGATAACCAAGTTGGCTACTTTTTTTTTATTTAAAATGTACCAAAAACATAACAGACATCACGAAGACATAAAATTATATGCACTATCTGCTACACTGTTATAAATAACTTTCGAACATTGAAATAATAGTTAAGCAATGTAATTTCCGTTATATTGATTGAATTCATAAACTGTTGAAATATCATAACACAAATCATCTTGAGATGTATATGTCTATATAGGTGTATATATATATATATATATATATATATATATATATATATATATATATATATATATATATATATATATATAGATATATATATATGTATATATATATATATATATATATATATATATATATATATATATATATATATATATATATATATATATATATATATATATATATATAAAAATAATCGTCAATACAGCAAAGAAAACTTTCCATAAGATGTCAAATATAAGTTGCAGTCATTTTGTTATTTGTATCGGGTAGACAAAGGTATAAATATAAAATACACTAACGTGCAAGTCATTCATCCTTAAAAAAAGTAAATATTGTGCAATTATAAATGACTAGATGCTGAACTTATTAGTACATTCCTAAAATGGTGATTATTTCGTCATTCTGTGACTAAATTATTCTTTAAGTATTGATATTTAATGAAATAAAATTTATATTTGAAGTTTAATTGTTTTTTGTTGCATTGATTTTGAGCTTTAACACACGTGACACACACGCATTTAATCATTTCGGATGCACTTTGTACTAGAAAGTAAATGGAAAATTGTATAAAAAATAAACAGTATATTACAATTTATAGTTATTAGTATTAGCTAAAGCTATGATAAATCAAAAATCAATATTCAATCAATTGTATTCTTCATATTCGATACAGGCGTATTTATGGTGTGCGTGATAATAATAATTAATAAAATATGGATAATGTGTACAGAGGATTCAAGTAATCTAATTGAACATCAGCTAGTATTTAATTGTATTTTAATGCAACTAAAGATACATATCAGAGATATAATTGATGGATGTGATTCATCAAACATCGATCTGTCATTGATAATTTCTCTGTTTTTATTCGAATTTTCTTTTTTGCTTCACATACTGTGTAAACACGAAATTCATTACAGGAACTGTTTATTTAACATATATACACTGTATATACATGAAGCTTTTTCAGTTTTCCAAAGCGGCGCATCCCTGAAACTATGTAAATACACGAAACGTAATCAAAGTATGAACATTTTATAGACAAGTTTTTATGCACTCTCCATATTTGCTTATTGAGAAAAGTAGTTATTTGCTTATTTATAGGTTAATATATGGCTTTGTTTATTATATCTATTAATTAATTTTGAGTTGCAATCGAGTTGTAAATATAAGCCAAAAGTATTTTATTCTTTTGGAAATATATTTTACAATTATTATACTAGTAAAGTAATGATCCGAGAAATATTTGGTAGAACTATAATTTATCAAGAACAGAAACATCAGTTGGCATAACTGCGCATTAAATTTGGTGTGAAGAAAATGTTAACGAGTTTTTAATGAAACTGTTCTTACAAATGTTTCTGACATGTTGAAAAAATTACCAAAATAAAAATATTCTTTCGAAAATTTACTAAGCAAATTTCATATTTAAAGGACACACTATATGTATAATATTTGTATCAGTCTATTTCTGGGTAACGTTATTTCCTGTTCATTTCAATATTTATCAAGTGACGTAGTCTCCTCCTGTATTTTTTTCTATTTTATTTTCTTCCAACAAATTTTTATGAAGCCAGGACTTGTGGAAAGTGTGTGAAATGAATAATGTGGCATATTTTACCGGCCACATCGTATCTGCACCGTATATACATATATATATATATGGGCTTTTCGAACGCCAGCTACATGATGTATTATCCTCTGATCCAAATATTCGCTCCCAAAAATTTAGTGCCTATATAAATCAATCAGAACTTTAATACCTATATTTTATTGTGAGAAATTTTACTCGTACAACCACAAAATGAAAATGTATATTCATTATTTAACATACATAAAAATCAAATTGCGATATTATCAGTGCCACCCTCAGACTTCAATAAAAATAATTTTCTTTTTCATATTGAAAAAATATTCAAACTATTATTTTGGGTTTAAATGGTGCAACTTTTATAGACAAATAACAAGTTTCAATTTGATCTAAATTGTTGTTTCACTCTTATTTAGGGTGAACCATCTGCTAGTTTCTTTTTGAAGTGTGTGTTATTTCAACAGTTTGCAACACTGTACAAGCGTAAAACGATCCATTTCTTACAGCGGAGGTTTGACACTAGATATCTGTCAATGTCAAACGGGTCAGTGTTGCAAACTGTCGAAATGAAATTTACTTCAAAAAGAAACCAACTGATGGCATTAGTTTCCTTGATTGCCTCGTGTAGGATTATATAAAATTATAGCCATTTCTTTCTAGAGCAAAACATATATTTATATCTTTAGTGGGTACTACTACTGAAAATAAGATAATTACCCGAATGTTAATGCAATTTTAATGTAACATATATTATACACTTTTTAGCAATATACGGTTCATTTACTTCAGTTTATATTTTTATGGTATATACAATAAATAAAATGGACCTATTGAATAGTATTTTTGATTCCAAATACAATGGAATTTTAATATGGATATGATGGTTTCACAATAGCGTATAATTGAAATCTATTTTTGGTAATTATTAATATCATATTATTAATGTGATATTCCGTATTACACAAATTGTAGTTAATAAGCAAAATTATTAAATAGTTGATTGAAAGTATTAAATTGATTCAATATAATATTATCTAGTATCGATTTTAGTAGAGTATTTCATGCAACTTGGTTTGTTGGAATGTAATAAATATAATGATATTAAATCGTTTATATAGATCAAATTTCACTTCTCGGTTGTGATTCCTTTTATAGTAAATAGTAGGCATTTTGTTTATATTTCTGATTCAGGTTATTTATTTTGGTCCTCCATCACTAGAGCATTTCCATCTAAAAGTATCTATATATTGCTGGTAGCACATATCATAGAGATAATACATTAATCCTTGTCTCAACAATTTGAGAAAAATGTATGCCGAAATATATCATAAAATAGTCCAAGTGGATTGAAAATCTAGAGCGTAGCGAAGCAGTCTATTGTGCAAGTTTACTGTAGAAAATAGTTTATTTTATATTCATATGGCAATTTTAAATTATTGAAAATAATATAAATAACAGCTTAAATCAAACAATTTTTGTAATTAAACTTGCTAATTTTGGTTCTAATAATCTATTCACTTGCCCGAGCTTTTTTATGCAATGACAAATATTTTGGTAATTATTTATTTTTAGGAAGTAATGATTTACAAAATATAGTATGCAATTTTAAATAAATTAGAAAGCTAAATTATTTCAAATGTTGAGCTTCTTTAAACGCCAAATTATTTATGAAATTAGATTTAATTCTATAAAAATTACAAAATAATGTTACTAACGAAATAAAAGTAATAAATGTTCAACTTTGAAACAGTTAACAATGAAAGTTTTCGGCGATGTTTAACTGCAGAAATACAAAATAACATATAAAGAGATATATATTTATTTAATATAAAGCAATAAAGATGGATTTATAGTTAACGTTCTGTACGCCATCGTGGCGTACATAAGAACTAAATTCGTATGCTTTTGCAAGGTACGCGGCGCGAGGCATTCCCAACGGGGAGTATGATCAATTTCTGCGTAATCGGATTTCTTCGCTACGCATTCGTGCTGCGGCGCAGTTGTATACCAGTTCCAATTTGCAACTATTTTATATTGTTTATTGGATTTAACACTTTTTTATATAAAAACAAAAGTGCATTTGATTGTACAGATTAGATATGCATGGCTTTTGATATCTTTACGTAGCATATTTGACGAGTTCTCTTGGTGCAGCTATATTTATTTATAATTTGAAAGTGTTTTTGTTATCAGACATTAGAAGTGGTAGATAATTGTATAAACAATACTGTAACTTAATTGTAAATTTTTATAAATCCTGAAACACAAATGTGAAACTTTTAAGAGTAGGATTATTATTTAGTGTAAAGTTTGTAGTATAATTTAGTGAATTTGCATATGAACTAGCGTGTAAAAACCACAATTCGTTGTGTGCTAAAACACGGTGCAAGCCAAATTTAATCTTAATACATACATATATGTATATATACATTTACTTGTAGAGACTGGCCACACTCACACACATACACAGAGTGCAAATTAATTTCCTGGATATGTAATATCGATTTCGCATTTAATAAGAGTTTTTCTGACCATTTTTTTGCTTCATCCTTTTTTTCCTGTTTCGTTACGAACTTTAATTAAAGCCTTATAGCTGTGGCAACGATTATTTATTTACCAAGTAAACTAAACATAATGAAATTTACACCAAATAATATATTTAAGTTATTAATGAAACTAAATTATCTTTAGTAGGTACTAAAGCAATATTATTAAATCGAAATATTTATAATAAATGGTCATAATTTTGACAAAAAAAGCTCAACTAAATGAAAAATGGTTAAACATAAAGTGCAATTTGTATGTACCTATCTGTACATTGTCATGAATGCAAAATTGTAAATGAAATGCGATTTGTTTAAAAGATACAATCTTGTAAAAAACGAACGCGTGTTTTGAGATGTAAACGATAAATGTTTCATTTTATATTCTGAACTTAAGCAGAATGAATTTTATTTCATGATGATAACGGTTTAAATATAAAATCATTCATTTGTTCTAAAGTGTACGTTTCAATGAAAAGTATTGAAATAGATGTAACAAAATGGTGACACAAATGGACAAGGATAATTCAGAAATACGGATAGACTTTAATGGCAAACCTGAATAAGATTAATATTTATATATACATTTTACAGAAATTAGATTTTTATCTTATGCGTCAGTAAATTTAAAATGTAAAAAAGCCTCTTGGTTTAATAAAGTATAATAAAATGTCACATATTTTTTAGCGCATATCCTGTAAATTAATGAATCACTTCGGTGTACCATTATGAATTAATTTATATCCTGAATGTTGTCAACGCGGTCGCAAATTCACCATTAAAAATTCAGGAACACTATCGTGATTTTCTTGGTGAAAAAAAAAAGGAAAACGCTTGGCGTTCGAAGCGACAGACGGCGCGGCGACGGCCCACACACATAAAATTCCTTAAGGGGCCCAACGCCGCCCCACGAGCTATAAGCAAACTGATAACCTTAGTCCTTATTTTTCATATCGCATGTTTCTCCTTTTAATGTGCTTTGGCTTTCACTGAACGAGCGTTACGCGTCAATATAAGTGTGTGTGTGTGTGTGTGTCTCAGAACTGTAACTTATGTCCCTTATTCATATGCAAATTTGGCTTGAAATTCCTATTGATATTAAAAAGCACTCCGGTTCACAGCAATGTTAAAATATTACCAGTTCACCGAAAAGAAAGAAAAGTATATATGTATGTATTCATATTTTCAGCAGCCATCCGATACTATGGTGCACTTGGTCGTATAGCGTAGGAAACGGCCGCCGTCCGTCCGTCGTCGTCGTCGTCGTCGCCTCGTTTGCCAAGTATGTCGCGTAATGGAATATTACAAAAAGTTTAAAGTAGATTAATGGTCTCTCCCCTTATTTCGGTCATTAAACAAAAAAGAACATTATCTCACTCTACCGATTTACATTTATGTTTCTCGCCTTATTAGTATACTTCTATGATTCTTAAAAGCTAACATTTTGGCCCATTTTATGGAAAAGTTCGTCGGATATTAATAAAGCGTCAATAGCTTATAGTCATTAAACGTAGTATAAACCTATACATGTGGCAATGTGATTACAATTTTACCGTATCGTTTTAAATTATTAACACTTCAAATGCTGTCATTTTTAAAATGCATGTGACGTCAGAAAATATACACACACATAATTAAACATTCAAGAAAATATATTTATTCATTACGTTATATTAGAAATTATTATGGCCGGTCATTTATTGATTTTCAAATAAACTTAAAACCTAACAAATTATTTATATACCTACATATATAATATTTTAAATATTTAATAACCTTTAAAATGCTTCTATTACTAAAGCTCAAAGTTTCATCATTTTACCTTCGACAGTTTAGGCAGTACACACAAAAGCACACACACTCACACACACAGACGCATCATTGTCTTAATTATTAGCAGAATTACATTATTTTGTGTATAAAATTCAATACAAACTACTAATTATATAAATAAAACAATTTAAGCGTAAACATATTTAAAAAGTAATACACATAAACATATAAATATCTACTAGTCCCCTATGTTATTCTAAAAAATTCAAAAAACACTTCCGGGTATAGGCACGACCCATCCATGTAGCTACTGTTAGTTTTGAACAAATGGCTTCTCATGCCATGTGTTGTCCGTGTTTGTGCAGTGATAATTGTAAGATAACCAGGGAAAACAGCTCGAAAATATGTGAAACGTTTTAAAGTGTTATTTCAATTGATGGACAGGATGCCGTACATTGTAATATGTAAGTGCATTTATTACCTATTCATTTTTGGCATCATGTTTATGGCCATGTAGCTATGGATGCACGCGTTATTATATATAGATCTTTTTGTATTTATGTATTTTGAAAAAAATATTTAGTTGGATTAAGTGTGGCATTAATTAAATAATTTTCATTTAGATATTTTATAGTTGTCAAATACTGTTGTTATCTTTACATTTGATAGTTATACATGTAAGACAAAAGTCATAAATATATTAACTAGTATAGACAAAGTTTATCTAACATATAATAATAATAATAATAATATTCCGTATGTAATGTTAGTGGAAATGATTTAATGTTAGAGAGTCACTTTTCTTATTGGAACGATTGTTTTATGTGTGTGGGGATGTTATGACTTTCTCGCTCCTTTCATCCCAATTGGAGTGTTAGCTCAGCTCCTCTCTGGCCTCCGGGAGAGGAGTTTGAGTCCGGGTAACGATGGTCAGCTGAATCCCACACAATGGACCATTCGTCGCATTAATGTTGCTACGTTTGTGAAAAAGTCAGCTGGTTCTGAGTTGTATTACATAGTATGTAGGTTATTGTCGCAAATGTTATTGAAAGTCCATTTTGAAAAAGAACAAATTTTACGCAAGTCCATCCAGAGTACACT
The DNA here is from genome assembly GCA_018344505.1 of Nebria ingens riversi. Lineage (NCBI taxonomy): Eukaryota > Metazoa > Arthropoda > Insecta > Coleoptera > Carabidae > Nebria > Nebria ingens. Next base: position 38,025 of record JADQWA010000445.1, read on the forward strand.
TACGTTACGTTAGGATAACATAAAATCGATTCGTTTACTTGGAAGGGACTGCTATATGTATGTACATACGTAAAGGTAATAACCCAGTATAATTTTCTTAGCACCATTTACGCCATTTGCATAACGGAATAACTATCGCTAATTAAGATTTCATTCGCAAAGCAATCAGATATCTCGACGTAAATGTGGCGTAATGTCTCTAGTAAGTAGCACTAGCAGGTGATCCAATCAGATTTGTCTATCACACACACACACACACACATATATGATATTATGTTTTACATGCGGCAAATGATGACGTAGTAATGTCTAGCAAAATGAGATTATATAGTAATGTTACACGACGCGTGATACAAGCTATTTAAATCGAATGTGCAAAACGTGATGAATTAACAAACTCACATAAGTACCTACATGAACACAGATCATAGAGAAAATAGAGGGTTTCACAATGTGAAGGGAGGCGTTTAAAAACTATTCAAAATGCAACGCATGTCGTTGATTTTATGCAAATTTATCGAAATTCTATTCGTGTGTGAGTGTGGCTTGATCGATATGCATAAAACGGCCATTTTTCTATTGGTTATGCCTGTCCAGTCGAAGCCATCATCGTTTATCTTTGTTAAAGCCCCGCGTACATGCCAGATTGTGACCGTTCATTTTTTAAACAAATGATTTGCTTTTTCTATATACATATATACGCAATGTGTTCCACATCACCCCTACTTGCGAGCGCCCAATATCAGAGATAATAACTGATATTAATGATTGGGTTACGTGATCTACGTCACACACTGAATTGCTTGCAAGTCAACTTTCAAAATTCATCACAATTTTTTTTTTTTTAACATTTAAACAGGTAATTGCAAGTGCTATGGTAAATTAGCTCAAATTTACTATCAAAGATGTTTACTATTCGTGGATCATCGTTTAGGTATCTGATTTTTCAAGTACACTAAATGTCAGAATTAAATAATTTAAGATCATAAAATTTTTAATCAAACAATATAATTACCGTTGTGATTATATGCGTGATATATTCTTATGATGCAATCGTATCTTTAGTTTGTTACCAACAATGCTAAAAAGTGTTATAAGTTATTTAAATGTCTTCTTGTAAATATTCGTTATATAGGAACATGTCTATTGGTTGCGTAAGCTCGTGCAAAAACTGATATAAATAAGCTGAAAAATGTATCATTTTACTTAAAGCGGGATGTTTTGATTTTTTATTCAACCATGATTTATATTGTCATGTAAAGGACTTCTGGTTTTATATTCTGCACGAATTCTATTGATATTATTATTAGATTTGTTTATTATAAGATAAAAAAATAAAGTATCAAAATAGACAGGCTTTTTGCTAAGTTTTCGTAAAACAATGTGTTTTAAAAAAATCTTTTGATAAAACTTTGCAAAACATAAATCCTAAACTACTAAATCATTGCTTCATAAAGAAAGTTCAATTATTCTAAATGTAGCGCCTGCTGCGGCGATATACCTACCTACATATAGGTATGTACATATATATGTTTTATACTACAAACTCCAGTTCGAGTTCACTGGATAAATGTTTTTCTGACTGCGTTATTCTGAAAAGAGGTTAGATACAACATAAACGAAGGGTAGCGTAGCGACGCAACTAGAGGGTGTTTGGTGTAGCAGAGAGGATTGTCGAGAACCGTGGGATTCTATCAGAGGCACTAAATCATCTTATTGCCAACCAGAAATAGATAGCGCGAGCTTCGCCGCTTTCTCGCTCGCACTGTCTGTATGTTGTACGATAAACAGTAACCGGAATCCGTGGCCATTTTTCACCCGAAAGTCATCGCTTGCTGTTTACACAAACTCACCACAAAAAGATACCACGCTACTTAGCGCGATAATATTCCAAAATTCCTATTGAATTTTTCATCCACTTCGACATATTCAATTTTTAATGTGAAATGTAGGTTCCTTTTTATATTCTTATATGAATAAAGAAGTTTTATTATCCTGAAAAAAAGTCGATTTCGAAATTTTAATAGAAATATATCTTTTGACCTTCCCTGAGTAGAGTTTGGCAATTTTAGAAATGACCTATGCTTACTTGGCTACCTTTATACTTAAGTTGAGTCATTGAGTTTTTTTTTTTTTATGTTTAATCATGAATAAGATAATTACAGTCACAAATGAAACGAATACTCCTGTCATTACTGTCCTGTATGATCACAAATGAACTTAATAAACATAATAAATACTAGATGATACTTATTTTAAGCTTCTATAGATAACTTCCTTCTTCTATAGCGATAGATTTCATAGAATCCGTGTATTTTTCTTTTCGGTCAAACGTATGCAACCCCATTTCCATAATAACTTAATAATAAAGGATAATGACTAATAAAAGGTATAATAACTACCGGAATGAAAGGGAAAGGGTAGTTACCTCAACATGAAATGGGTTATGTAATTATGAAACCCGTAATACGACCCTTACGAATGGAATATTTAATCCATATTAATTCTCTTCATTATTTATAAGCTGAAAAACCAACATTTAAGCAATGTTTTTTTTTATTATTATTAGTTATACAGTATTAAATTGAATATCCCTATTTGAATATATTTCGGCGTATTTTCAATCGTTGAATATCTGCTTGTTGTTCAAACACAGTAAATCATAACGGTACATTAAAAAGAAAAAAAGTCCCCGCTCGCCACTCGCCAAATTATATCTGAAACAGCTTTATTATTTGTTCTGGTAGTAGTCGATCGATGAGAGCTTGGTGTAAGCCAATAAACACTGAAGAACACAAATAAACGCGAGTTGAAACATGAATGCCAATTAAAAACAAGTTAGGGCATGAGCTGTATACTTACTACCTACATATATGTATGTATACCTAATACATACATATATACGTTATAAGCAATCACAAACTGCTTCGAACATTTTCGGTTAATAACTTACACTGTTGCTATAATATGAATTACGTAAGCAATCAGTGTATCACCGAAAAACTCTTAAAACTAGATTATAACTTACTGATTCATTGATTGATTGATTGATTGATTGCATAACGCTTCAAGATTCTTTGGAAAGCGTTGTATTGTGCTTATTAAAACATGAAACTATATCTATAAATGAAATATAATTTCTATTTTATTTCAATATATATATTTACAAAATCAATTTTATATCAATTTGCTTAAAATACTTAAGATACAGGTTACTTACTAATGACAATTATTATTATTATTATTGCGTGCTCCACTATAGGGAATGTTCTCTCTTCAGCGTCAGTGTGCGTGGCCGTTACTAGTGTACTAAGCTAACCTGACCGGACCCTTCCAGTATCTATAACGGCGCACGGAGAACAGATTATTTACTAGTTTAATATTTATATTCTGTATAACAATGAAAATGTATTTTCATAATAGGTATTAGGTGTTTAACAAATGAATGTTTGAAATGTACACGGAGTGGTAACTCTGGCAAACAAAGTTAGACTTATGTAATAAAATATTTGTTAGAATGGAATGGAGAATACGGCATGGCAGATATTTACATGAAAAGTTTGACGTTGTTTCAGTGTGAAACATTTGATTTAGAATTCGTGGGATGTCAGCAAAGATAGCTAGAGCGGCAACAATAGTGCTAAAATAGATTGAAATCAGATTGTATTAATTGTTTTTCAATAAAACGCAGTAATGTTATTGAAAATGTATGAATTGGTTCAATAAGTTGGAAAAAAAAAATTAAACGTATGCTTCATTTACACTATAATTTAATGGCCAAAGTGGCAGTAGGTATTCATAGACAGATAAAAATAAAACGAAGGTGTATTAAGAAGTATCAAAAGTAAAATGCTTTAAATAGACATTATTTATTGGAAGTAATGACATCTTTTAAAAAAAATTCTAATATGATTTACTATAGTTATTTATCCAGATATCTTATAAATTATCTTTTATCGCACAAATTGAGTATTTTATTTTAAATATTTTATCCTTTATTGTGTTGCTATTATGTGCTTTCACTAATTAATAATATATGTACAGTTTATTAGGTCAATAATATAAATTAGTACGCAGATATATAAAAAATATTTATTAGTCGAATAAATTTATTAGAAGGAGGATATTTCGGCCTTTTTAAAATAATAAAGAATTTTATGATTAAGAATGCTTACATTACCGTAATGTTTATAGCAGTACATATCTATATTATTTTATTATTAATTTTATTTAAAATTGGTGTGTTCTGACGTCACTACACACGAACAATATGATTGTTTGCTAAATATTTCTACTAAGAAAAAAGTATATACAGTTTCATACATTAATAAGTATATTTAACAAAAGATAATATTAACATACATTAGATCTAATTATGAGTAAATATTAAATTTCGTGAAAAATATTTAATTATTTGCTATGAACTTGCAATTTATATCAAAAATGGCGCGTATAATAAAACTTAATTACAAATACTATACTAACATAAAAAACTTTTGCCCAACATCAAAGCAAGCTCTGGATAGTTAATCCGTGTAAATAATTTAGCAAAAACCTTGTTTTAAATATAATAACGATACTAAAATAAGTTCACAAAATGTAAAACAAATTCTAAGCCACCGCAGATATAAACCAAAATAGTAGGGGAAAAAAATATGAACACTTCTTTGGTCGTATTACACGTGTTTTAACCGGGAATTAATTAAAAGACCGTTTTTCAACATATCACTGTGAATATTTATCGAGATACACTGCTTAAAAATGTTTACTTTATTAAACGTATATACGAATGTATATATATATATATATATATATATATATATATATATATATATATATATATATATATATATATATATATATGTATATATTAAGTGTTAAATTTTAGGTATTTTAGATAGGTGGCGAGGTGGCACCAATGGTTTATTAATACGTATTATAATTGCCACGTCATGACAATTAATTAAATTATTTGAAATAATCCTTGATGGGTTTTAGTTTATGTATATATGGCAATCATTTGCGTCGCTATTTAAATACCGGTAATGAATAAAATAAAATGATTACTGTGTCGATTGTCATTCTTTACCTATATAGTTTATTAAAACAGGTCTTTTTTCGCAGGGCGGAATCAATTGAATATATTGGTCGTAAATAGGGGTGTAAAAATATAATAAAGTTGATATTACAGTTTCTGGGTAATAGGTTATAAAATCGTACTAAAATTCACTTCTAAAATTGTTATTTTTTACAAGTTTGGAAAAAGCTTTTATTTTTTCTAAATATCGAATCCATGTTTTCTTTATCCATTCAGGCTTTCCAGTAAACAATGAAGTTATTAAAACTTTTTTAAATAGTAAGATGTATCAGAAATAAGTGGAAAATTAGAGAATATTACACTTAGAAAATAAAATTGTTACCATAACTAAGAATAACAATCGTCTGTCTCAGTTTTACACAAATAAAAGTCTGCTGTGGCAACAAATTTTTAGCAACTGCAACATGAATTTTGTTGCAGTTACTAAAAACATGACAATTACACTACAGATTCATAATAAATTGCATTACTGATTTTTTTTTTCGTTTCTTAAAATTCAACATTAAATTGTTATTATTATTATTACAAAAAAATAATATACGATATAACATAACCACTAAGAACTTACTTCAAACCATGGACTGTCTGCTTATAAAAAGCTACAGTGTTGTCACGTTTAATATTTATGAAAGAGACGCTTGCAATCGTAATTATTAAAATAAAATATACTTAATTCTTTTATAAAGGCACATACATATTTTTTATTAATATTTAAAAATCATATTCTACTTTTTATTAATAAAAAACTTGTCTTAAATTCGAGAAAAATACATCGTTACATACGAAGACTATCACTTATGTTGTTCCTAGATGAAAAGTGCAGATATTAATAAATATTGGAACTAAGAATTATTGTTGTGATAGTAATATTTTCTAAAGTAGTATTTTCCATAAAATCTATTAAAATATGCATAGGAAGTGATGGAGAAAAAGACATATTTTGTAAAGCACCGGTTGCTGTAAGGATTTGTGTTTAAAGTTCAATAAATTATCAGAAATACCGCGGAAGTATCGGAGCCAGACGGGGCCCCGGAAGCTTACGCTAGCCGGAGCCAGAGCTGGGATCGCAATGTCACAGAAAGCCTCTTTACACGCCCCAATCCGATTACTGGGTAAGATGTCGTTCGCCCCAGCTTCCCGCTCGAAATCACTGCTGTGGTTACAGCACCAAAATACCTGATGCCTATGGTTACTTTACAAATCGTATCAAATCAATTCGTTAGTAATGCCATCATTTACACTTGTAACATATAAAAAGATCAATTTCTTTACCTATTACAAGAGTTATGAAATAATAATTTAAAAAAAAAAAAACTTAATAAATAACGTAAGCCGATCAAATTTCCTGCAAAAAAGCTTTCGTACATTTGTTTAGATGGCCTCTTACATTTTCAAGGTAATAGCCACGCGGTAATGACCAATTATTGACAAATATAGGTACAAAAAATAACGATTTTTACTAAACTTTATTAAATTCCACCTTTTTTTGTTGTGGTCATTATTTCTCGTGTACAAATAGTAAATCAATACATTCTGCATGGATTTACTTACAAATGCTGGAACCTTTTCACTTTCTTATCCAAAGTATAAGTAAGTTTAGTGAGCATGAACATTGTAGAACCTTTTGACCTTCCCATACTCGAGTCTAACTATTTTCTTAATTCCGTCTGTGAGTGTGTGTGTGTGTGTGTGAACGCTCTACAGCCAAAACTACTTATGCTATAAGCATGAAACTTTAAACTTAAGATTTGTATATAGTTCGCAAGAACTCTTTCTTTTTTTGAAAAGAATATTCAAACCGGAAGTGCTTGTTTACTCTAGTCATTTTGTACGGATTTTGCAATATCTCCAAAACGGATGCACTTACAGAAAATATAACAGTATTCAAAATGAAATATATTAATATTATGCACAACGTTTGTTCGAAAAACATCTTCAAAAAGTGTACCGATTACAAGAAAAAGTGTTTAAATGGTTAGTTAAATATTAAAATATTATATATAAATATTTTGTTAGGTTTTTAGTTCATTTGAAGATTTAAAAAACGACTGGCCATAATACATTCTAATATAACGTAATGAATAATTTTTTTTAAATGTTATATTTTAATATATTTCCTATCTAAAAAAAATATACCTACTACGTATAAGAAAGCCTAGTGCTATACACTGCGGCTATTTTTATAAAGAAGTTATAGTTGGCTGAAGAGCAATATTGGAAATTCATAAATTATAAATGTTTGTAGTTAATATTTCGTAGCGTACGATGCGCGTAAAATGAAGCAACTGTTAGGAGAATATAGAACTATATCGTTTTGCGGTGATGTGACACTGACAAGTTGCAGCACGCGGTTTCTATCTCTCGGCGCGAGGCACTGATATATGTTGGTAGATGGTTCTCATCGTGGCCCAGGTATATGAGGGCGCAGCGCGCGTATCGTCGTCGGGTGCTTTTAGATTTGATGGACTAGATATAAATGGGGCCTTTCTCATGTCTCCACCGTCAAGATGAGGGTGTACAACTGTCAACAATCACTCAGATCTAAATGTGATGATGTTTGATAATTTATTGCAGATGTTCTATTAGTTTATTTGTTTAAAAGCTCTGCTGCTTTATGTACTCCAAATTAAATGGGGGTAACTTTAAGGTTTTTAATATTCAGTTTTTAATCATTCTTACAGCTTTTAAATCAAATTTAAATTATTTTTCATCAAAATATTATCTATAAGTAATCTGTTTTAGCAATAATTTGCAGCGTGTATTCTTATAGTAAACAGTGTTGTCATATCTCGTTACGCTACGCAAAGCTAGATTTACTGATGCGTACAAAATTGCTTTAATGATGCTTTAATTAAAAGAACTTTTTAGCTATTCAAGGCTTCCCATGCATTTAAAAGCTAACCTAATCTAGAATGATACCAATGTTTAAAAAAGTAGTATTTGTTTTATGAAAAGCTGTTTATAATTCGTGATTACTACATGTTTATATATTACAGTAAATAGATGTAGTCTGGAAGTATACACATTCAGCAGTAAATTTGTACACATACGTAAATGTTTCTTTAATAAGCTAGATATACTGTATATTTTCCTATATTAATGTGCTCTTTCTCGTGCGATCTTCGTAAAAGTATTATATTTCTCAAAGTTTACCGGTGGAAGAAGAACTATAATCGAGCATGGAGGCAAATGTACAGTTTTACCTATAAATGCTCGCATATTCCCTGCAATGCTTGCATAATTAATTGAAGTTGTATAAACTTATGCAGAAAATTATTATTATTATTATTATTATTGTTATTGTATGCGCCGCTATTGTGAATGTTTCTTCTTCAGCGTGCTTTGTGATGTCAGTGTGCGTGGCAGTGTTCATGCAGAAAATAATTGCGGTCAAGTAAGTGGTATAAATCGCCACAACGTATATACATCACAAATATCTTCATCAAAGATTTTATTAGAAAGAATTTAAGAATTTTAATATTTAAGCACTAATATTTTTTAAATAATTGTAGATCTATGTTAATCAATGCAATTTTAAGATTACGTAAGAAAGTTGTCATTTTCAATATTTTTGTTTGCAAATTGCAATATAGAGACTAAAATTAAAATAAGATTGCTACATGAATGATGTCAAAGATGGCCCACATTCAACAATAAAAACTTTTTACAAAAATGGTGTTTTTTCATCATATTATCCAGATTAAATAATTCTACCACAATTAAGAACTTAAATTGTTTTTTCTATCATGAAATAAGAATCACTTTAATTAACGTGTTTCTAAGATTAGAAATTCAAATTGAAATATTTTTGTGAAAACCTCAAAACACGCAATTTACTTATAAGATTGTATCTTTTAAACAAATTACATTTGACTTATAATTTTGTATTCATGACAATCAAAATTTACAAATTGTGCTATATTTCGTTCTTTTTTTAAATTTAATCGTTTTTTAAAATAAATTTGATGAACAAAGCGCTAATTACACAATAACTATAATAACAAATTTACACCTGATGATGACAATTGCGTTAATTGAATAAATATTGCGACTGTACTTCCGTCATTATTTTCTTTATATTTAGTCAAAAAACTAAACAGTATTATAAACTTAGTTTTCCACAAACAATTAAGAATTTTCCTGGTATCTACTTTAAATAATATATTCTATAGCCTAACGAGCACATTGAAATGCTTCTGACGAGTTATTTTAAAGTTTAAACTTTACTTTAAACAAAGTTTACTTAATTATTATATTTTAAGACACATTTCACTAGCGTTTTAACCATTTTACATATATGATCAATAACTATAATGTACTATATACGTCATGGACAATTTACTTTGTAAATTCTATTTTATATGATCAAAGAAATTCGCCTAGTGCAAAAAAGAAGAACTATTCCAGTTTTAAATATACACGCATACATAGACGCGAGTAAAATAATATTAGTTTGCTTTAGCGGAAGTTTCAATTTGGTCAAATCGATTCGGTGAGGTCACATAGTTCAAAACGTAACTACGTATTACTTTAACCAAACTGCGAATTGATGATCACATAAATTGAGAGCGAAGCGATAAAATATAAATTGGAAACTTATTTCACATGCAACTGCAGTTTTTAGTCACATTTAAATAGTTTTTATTCTTCATCATCTTCAAATATATCATTCAATTCTCTATTCATGCAATTAATAATGTTTTAGAATTACAATCGTACAAAAAGTCGATTTAATTTAAAAGTAGCAAGTATATGCACTTTGCATGTAGCAAAAGCGGCATAAGGAATTGTCACAACTCTAAATTTGAATGTAGGAATGTATTTTTCATCCTTATTGCTTTTTATTAGCTAAATTTGATATTTATAGCAGTTGAACATTTATGAATGAGTATATTTTAATTAAATTTAACGGTAAAAATAAAATTATTTATTGGTAAAAAGTAGTAATGGCCGTTTAAATATGAACAAAAGAAGAAAATAATATATTAATTTCGATTACAAGCGTTTGTTTGAGAAGTGGTAAGCGTGACAACACTGTAGTTACCAATCCATGGTTTGAGGTTATTTCGTAGTTAATATGTTTAATTTTCTATAATTTACTATGTGTTTTGTAAGAATAATAATAATAAATTAACTATGTATTTAAAGAAAATTAATAAATATGAGTAATTCAGCTAAAATTTACGTGTTAGGTATTTAAGCTATGCGCTGGTGTCACGTCAAAACAGTCATTGTACAGAATTGGATGTTTTTCAACGATTTAATTTAATTTTTTGAAAATGAATGTTAGTGTCGCTTTGATTAATATATATATATATATATATATATATATATATATATATTTTTTACGATTTACTAAAATTTTGAAAATAGTTGAGTGTGTTTTTTTTTTAAATTTTAATATATTTATATAAATCATGTAGGTATAACATCCTATATTAGTTCTATTTTAAAATTAATAAAACTGCTGTTTTGATGGTGACACATATGAAATCCAATAAAAGACACTGTACGCATGCGCGTATTTAGCTTTTGTTTGTCGTGATGAATCAAACTCGAACATGCGGAACTGAAAAATTTGGATGTCACATTGGAAAAGCGAACCGATTTTTCTTGACAGTCGGAAAAAAGAGCCGTATCTTTCACTGTAAAACTACGAAGCACTCTCGACGTAAATACAAAATAAAAATAAAATAATATTTATAAAATACAAACATCGCATGCCGTGCAAACATTGGGTGCCGCGAGAATGTTTAGCCAGTTTTAACAATGGTGTCGTCATAGTTTTGATAAATAACATCGGTTATTCAAATCTGTGTGTGCGTTCTTTTAAAAATGGCGGCGAGCGACAAGCGCGGACACGACAGGCAATCCGACTAATGCAAAAAGAACGTCGTAACGGGATGTACATACATACATTGAAAACATGGCTTTTTGTTGCGAAATACAGGTGGAAAATACATTACAAAATATGTACATTTGTATTTACTATTCATATACAGTATACATATGTCAGTAATTTAAAATGACTCCTGTCGTAGGTATCTGTTTTACGATATTAAAACTACTTTTTAAACACCATATTGCACAAAGCGCTTTAGTATTCGGCTGTAAACATGCAGAGCTCGCGAAATATTTTCTTGAATGCTTAACATATTGTAGTTTAATTACTTTTCTATCTAAATAAAATACTATACCTAATACGTACAAGAAAGTCCGGTGCAATACACGGCAGATGCTTTCTTCTAAGCATGAATACCATTACAACGGAAATTATGTTGCTTGTTTGATTTGTGTAATACAAATAAACAAATGCATGTTTTGGATTTTTAACAAGAAATTACAATTGCTATTTCTGAATATATAAATACTTTAGTCAAAATAACTCGTATTTCTAGGAAATAAGAACTGGTCAGGCATTTAATTTTCATGTGTAAATGTACAATATTTAATTCCGGGAGTGATGGAGAAAACATTATTTTTGATAACAAAAGCGATAATGGTCAACTTTACAAACAAATGCAATAACAACGCATGTAGCATTCTTATTTTAATTGCTCGAATGTTAGAAATGCAATTAACAATATTGGAAAATACCAAATAGAATGGCGATTTGTTTTATGAAATATTTTACTCATATAAAAGCATGTTTACTGCAGAATGTATTTATGTATTTTTTTTTTTTATAGTTTAAGGTTAGATGTCTGTTCTGTAAGTGCTTTAGACAAAAACAATTATAGTTCTAATGCCAAGGATTCGAATAGGAGACCTTTGTGTACTATACGATTGTGTTAAACCAATAATTCTGTTCAATTAATGCCATTAATAACAAGCAATTATTCTGTTCTAATCACCGATTATTCCATTGTTTCGCGAACTAATAGTTTCTCGTAGCGAGAGGTGCGATATGACATTCGGTTATAAATGAGATACTTCGCACAGATAAACTAATTCGTACATACCTATATAACATATACGTTACTATTGATATATATATATATATATATATATATATATATATATATATATATATATATATATATATATATATATACTTTGGTTGTTTATCTGCTGCTCTGAAACCAGAATGCTAATCCTTAATCACACAATTGATTAAACAATGAATTATAATCTAGTGGCTATTATCAGTATTTTTAAGTTTTAGTCTTTGTTTTATATTAGTTTAAAAAGGTTTTCTATTTCTTAGCGTACACTGTTTCATAAAATATATAACGATTATTTTTAATAAACTTCAAACCGTTATCGTTTAAAAGAGTACTGCACGCTTGCTGTTATAAATTAATTGTGCATCTAATTCAGTTTGAATAGCCCAATAGAAATGCATCCATCATTCAGGATGTTGTTTACATACATTTGCTATTTCTCTATAATAATTTGTAATATAGTGCAATATCCTTCTTTCTAAACATATATATATATATATATATATATATATATATATATATCTTTATATATATATATATATTTATTTATATATTTATATATATATATATAGCTATACATACTATATGTATAATAAAGTCTAGTGCAGATGTTTTGAAAAACAATCGATTACCAACATTTATATAAGTACGCAATGAAAAATGATTACATTGCATTTAACACTCTGTGAAAGATTGTATCAAATATTTTAAATATGAAAATGTTATATACCTAAGGAAAAATGTAGCTATTGTAGTAATGTTTATAAAAGATTTCCATAGAATTTTTTTGTGTGCGTGATTTTTGTTTGAAATATATTTGGATTGACACATTTTCTCGTTCATGGGCTCTGACGGAAGACGAACGAAGCAGCGAACGGAGACTTACCCGTGGATACATTACTCCTGTTATGAATGATAAACAGGCTTCTTCAACTATATAAGAATAGATATATGCAATATATTCGATATGTGGTGTGGCTGTAGTCACAAGAGTGGAAAAAAGTGCGAGCGCATGCGTGCCGCATGGCTTTTAGAGGGGCTTTTACGTGATCTGCTGCCCGACTTCAGCTCTACTCGCCGGATCATGGCCAGGAAATTGAAACTTTCTATATTTCTACCTCATTCATCCGCCGCATCAAATTGCTCCTACCTTTTTATGCCATTCTTATCCCTTATAACCTAAGATATTATACTCAATTCACGCCATTGCACTTTTTCTTACGATATCTTCATATTGCTATAGGTATTAGTATAGTAGTCACTAGCATCGCGATAATTACGAAATGTAAATAGCAAATAAACAATACTGTTAAAAAATAAACAAAAACGATAAATGCGAATTTAATTCCAATTTAATTGTAATTTAGGTATAGGACTATTTTCCATTTAATGACAGTTTGTTTGAACCACATTACGTACTGTTTACTATTATTGCGTAGGTTTAGATTACGAATTTGATTACAATAGTTTATTTTTATTTAGTAATTTTAAATATCTACATATGTGATTGTATCTTTTAAGTAACTGGAGGTATCATTTTGTGGTACTACATCGCTGGGTTATTCATAATTTTAGTATTTTATTTGTAAGGATTAAAATGACATCTGGACAATTTGATAAATAAAATTTGAATATCATTTCATGATTAATAATTTGCAGTGTTGAGTTTGGTGACAATATATAGTAGCGAGAATATAAAGTACATGTACCCGTCTCGCCTGACATCTATCGCTTCCGGAATTGTGCGGTTTATAACTAATGGGCTTTTAATAGGGTGTCCGCGAAACACGCACCACTGTGGTCCAAAACTAACCATATACACACACACACACACATACATATACAATAAATTACTGAATTAATTTTGTACTTGTACAAACACAGAGACAAAATTAGTAAAGTAGCTATATCTTAATAAATACCTTACAGCTAAATAACATTTTTGTTGTAAATTTTCTCAAAAGAAAAAGTACAAAAAAAAGAACGTAACATAAAATAAAAATATTTTCCTAAATTAGATACAATTATCAATAACAATTTTCGTTTAAATTAATACTGCGGCGAATTACAACGAATATATAAATATATCAAAATGTAAATAATAAATTAATTATATATTTCATATAGCAGAGCAACCGCTCGTTCAAAATTCATTTCACATTATCGAGAAATAGAATCAGGAACATATTAATTAACTTAATAAAATATATTATTATTAAATTTCATACATTCGCGCAAACATATTTTTATATCAGAGTATATTTTAAACAAGTACAATATATATTTATTGGCTTTGTCATGGGTCACAGCTTACCTGTTTCGAACTTTTTTATTTATATATGTACACATAAGATATTTTCTTTATTTTTATTTGATCAATAGGTATTTTTAAAAATATATATTCTTAACCCCGCAAACCAAATAATTTGTACTATTGTCTTGCATAGAAGTAAATAAAGAAACAAAGTAAGTTCAGCTTTCTATTATTCATAATATTTTTTGTAATAATAATATTAGTTTAGCGTTGAATTTAGAATAAGCAAAACTCTGTGTCAATTTACGTGTTTTGTCTTTAAATTAATAAAATTTCCTATGAATTAGCTGTGCTTTTGAGCGGTGCACTGTTGTCACGTCAAAGCAGTTATACCAGAGAGAACTGGGAGGTTTTCTATGAAATTTAATCAATTTCTCGAAAACGAGCTTTGCGTAAATTGTTTATCGTATTTCCTTTATTTATTCATATATATATTTATATTTCATAGTGTTTTTCACAGGAATCTATATTATATTAAAAGACATATAGCTTTTAAACCATTTATTGAAACGTTTGTAAACTTTGCAGTAATATTTATGATATATCTATAAACTATTTAAAAAAAATCAATTTTGTTTCAACATTTTGTTAAATGTCATTGAATATTCTCAGTTGATATTAGTTACAAGAGATATTCATATATGCTAAATACATTCTAACTTGACTTTTCAAATAAATATATATATATATATACTATATATATATATATATATATATATATGTATATATATATGGTAATGTAATCATATGCATGTGAGACCATATGACTTAAATTTACTAGACTATCATGTCTAGTTGTCAACTTCTGTTATATGCGTACGTTATTAAAATGTGGCCCTACATATATAATATTATTAAACTTATACAGAATCCTGCTTCTGCAACATCAAAGAAAGACTTTTTCAAAGAACGATTGACTCAGGGTTTACTCTTGCAAAATGCAGATTCATACAAAACGATAAGCTATTTGTGTGCACGAAATACAACATTGTTTATTGAAAGAATTTTGTGAATTATATTTTATTATTAAAACCAGTGATGTGCGAAAATTGTGTTATAATATGATAAATAACTTACCTTTGTATAAGACGTCTTTGAACATGCTTGTTATTATCCGGAGTTCTGGATTTGGTGTGTCTCCTATCTGAAAGAAACAGACTTTATAAATGTCTAAAAGATGTTTGTTTCAGTGTCTAAACATTTTTTACGACCTTAGCTTACACTAAATCAAAAAGAAGATAATAATATTTTTATATTTAATAAAGTCACGAAGACAAAAATAAGATTGTTGTATACCAAACGGAACACCATAAAATAATAATTACATAATGTGTCGTTAAAACTGACCTAACTTAAATGTATTATTTTGTATAAATATATTCTGCCATATTACGACTAGAGAATAATATTCCTGTATAGGGCATTTGAATTGCAATGTTAGTCTTTTTAAAAGAAATGTTAATACCAATTTTATGTGAACTAACATGGCAAATGAAACTGAACAATTATCTTTTAATAAGCACAATACGCCAGATTTAGATATTTCGCAAAAAATAAATATTTACGTAAAATAAACGGCAGCTTTAAAGTGACTTAAGTAATAATAATTATTGAATAAAAACGCTAGAAATAAAGCTTCTCTCGTCACTGCTATCTTAAAACGAGCTCAATTAATTGAAAAATGTTTAAACACATATTTGTATCGCCAGATTGTTATGATTTTAAAATTTAAAATAAAATAGGTTAATAAATTAAAATTTGTATTCTTATAAACAAATATGTGTTTTGAGGTTTTTTTTCAATTTTAATTTCTGAGCTTATAAATACGTTAATCAAAATGTTTCATTTTTAGAAAATGTCAATCTATTTTTGTAGAAATTGCAATTAAAAATATTGAAAACGACAAAACAAAAAGGTGATTTTGTTACACAAATTTATTTTAGTTAAAGCCAGAGACCTGTGCTTTGGGACCAAAGTGGTGAAATTCCTGCGTTTATTTTTAGATAAATTTGCTTAATTATTTCCTTAACGTAAATTTATATACCTATGAGAAATAATATATAATAAAATCATGGTTTAATGTACGCTTAAGTGTATTAGTGTAAGGAAGAAAAAATACCCTCAATTTAAGACTATAGAAAGGTTTCACTCGGAAACTGAATGCAAGCCAGACGAGCGTGAACTACGCACATGGAAGTGAGGCGCGCGCGTGAGTGGAAAGTGATTTTAGTCACGCGATATCTTCAACCCTTTATCATGTGTCGCCATCGCAGTTTATCCAATACAAGACAGTGTGCGTAGTAAGTCTTTGTTCCACACATGGAACGATCTAACTTTTACGTTACGGTGTTCAGATAACACACTGGGAGTATTATAGAGAACAGAACTAAATTTAACGCTGAAGATATATGCGTATGTCTTTTTGTTTAAGCTTGGTTTACTGGGATAAAATAGTGTTATTATACAGTGATAGCACCAGTATAACTAAACACGCACCTGTGAACGAAATCACTGAAAAGTATATATATATATATATATATATATATATATATATATATATATATATATATATATATATATATATATATATACATATATATATATATATATATATATATATATATATATATATATATATATATATATATATATATATATATATATGTATGTATGCATCTATTATTTAATTTTGTGTTTTGACAGTTGATGGAACATTATATGATATATGCATTCACACTTATAATGGAATATATACTTTCTGTTGTAATTGATTTATTGAATTCCGTAAATCATGTAAAATAACGAAACTATAGCAACCCTATTAGCTAAGTAGCATAAATCTTGGTCAACGTCAAATCCATTGTAATCGCATGCTAGATTGCTGTGATTTAATGAAGTATTGTTTGATTTCCTTACATGAATGCCTGATATCGTTGTGTAAACTGTCAAAATAACGTTACTATAACAACCAAACAAAACTAAGTTACTGTTTGGATATTTTGTTTCTGGCGAAAAAGCTCTGTTAGACATAGATATGTATTCTTAGCTCGCAGAAGATCTTAAACGTTAGTTTGCATATTTTATCTGTAACATTTTCGGATTCAGAAATTCATTTCACATCGCCCTGATTCCGAAAATGTATATATGTTTTATACTTGGTAACATGTTGGTCGCTCGCTGTCGTAAGACCAAATCTTGTCGCCTCTTCTCCTCTGAAGGTACTGAATCGATTTCAACCAAATTTAACACTCATATTTTGTGGGTACCTGATTGAAACACTTTGCATTTTAAATACAATAACTATTGTACTTCAGGAGATATTGAGCCTTCCCCAAAAAAAAACACTTATATACATTTTTTAAATTTTGCTTACTTATATCAATTTTTGTTATGTAAAATAACATTTTTTTATGTATCTAAAGTATATTCAGATAATAACTGAAAGCCGTAAAAATAATAAATCAAGAACAAACTGAAGTTGCAAAAATATTATATCTTTTTCGACTTTAGTGATGTTTCGAGTATTATATATATATATATATATATATATATATATATATATATATATATATATATATATATATATATATTTTACTTTTGATATCGAATATCTACTTTTTATAAAATCCAAGATATAAATATAGATATTTTAAAGGGATTGCGTTATAATTTTTGGTTTGAATTTTACTTTAATCATATTAATTATATTACATATATTGTGTATTTGTACAGAAACTTGCCCTGCCTAATTTAAGGAATTAGCGTATTCAATATTTATATTTTTAACAAAAATTTAATTTAGATAAGAGATGTGTCTTTATTAGCCGTGCAAATTTATCCCAACTAGCACAATAGAAGAAAACTTATTGTAATGTCCATCGCAATAAAGTTTTTATAGCGTTTAGTACGTAAGAAATACGCTTTTTCGATGAATATTTCAACGACTTCTCAACCATTTTGCTAGCTAGTATAGTTTTCTAATATTTCGGTTAGACAATGTCACTGTCATATATATATTTTATGTGTATGTTATAAAATAAAGAAATCTATTAAGACTAATTATCTATCTTTGAGTTGAGGATAAAACCACAAATGTTACTCGAAAATGGATTAGTTTACAACGGAAGCTTATAAACCGACATGTGTTGATCAAGAAGAAATTCAATAATAGCTAGTGACCACCATAGCCGCGGTAGAGATTCAAACGAATATACATATAACATCGGAGAGAAGCCCAACTTGAAGTGCCACTATGAGGGTATTGTTTGCCAGCATCAACCCATGTTTTGTTTCGTATAATTTCTATGCAATCCCAGTCGACATTTTAGATCTAGCTGCCTTGGTTACCCACTCTGTATATGTCTGCGTAGTTACACCAATACAACCACACAAACACTCTCCTGCTCGGTAATTTAATTAAACGTATCCATAGACACCACAGAGTAGATTGATGGAATTGTTACCATTTTAGATGACATTATTAATTTAAAATTTCAAATGCAACAATACTAGATCGATTTAATTTCATTGTTTATATTCAAAACAACAAATATCTTTGAATTAAAATAACCTTAGCGGTTTTTAAAACAATAATTATATTAAGCTAATAAATTATTTATTATTATTATTATTTACATTTAATTTCACTTTTTCATGAATTTTTTTTATATTTGTATATAAATAAGAGCAAAAACAATAGATCTGGCTCTGCTAGTTAAAGTTGCAAGCTTTTAACTATATATGCCTAATCGAAATTTAAAAAATTGTTTGCCAATAACTATTACTTATCAATAATCCTTCCATAACGTTCGATTTTGACCGTTTCAGATACCAGTTTACCCAACTAACCTAAATGTTGTTACATTTAAAACATATTAAAGTTAAGTTTTAAACAAGGTTTATTTAACTATTCAATGAAACAGCTTTTATACAATTGTACTAAAATAGATTATATAATATAAAAAAAAGCTTTGATGGTATTTTGATTTCAATGAATTTCAAAGGCAAAACTAAAGAAAATAGAGCATAGTATACATGTGCAGTGACGTAATTCATGACGTGGTATTACTTCTAGCATCGCGAATGGCCTTTATTCTCGCGTAACAATATCTCCATTGCTTGTAACGTCGGTCGGTTGGTCGGAAGAGTAGTGGTTGTGCCCAGAAACCTCAGTGCTATACAAGTGCTTTTACGTCAGACAAACTTCTTCCGGCAAATAGTTGTGTGATTAATTGCATCTCAATACGTCACGTAATATATACATTCACACACACTTCTACAAAGATGTCTATAGTGTAATACGTATGTCTGTGATTACTTAATTGTATTAGTAGTTGTACGGGCAGTATTTCGGTTCAATGATTTATATTTGAGTATCGTTTAATAACAAACTACATTGCACGCAAATTAAATAAATTTACATTTCGAACATTGTCTCTTTCCATTTTTAAATCATCCCGAAAAGTAAATAATTGAATATTCTTTTCAAGGATATATAGAAGTTATAGCACTTATAGAGCTATAAAGAAATAACACAATTTAAGAGTTAGATATAAGGGTCAATAAAAAAAGGACATAGCCTTTGCATGTAAGAATATATGTTCGTTACTTGGTTTATGCTTACGTCCATAGTGGAACGGTTCTAAGATGGATATTTTCACGAGTAGTTGAATTGAGATCATTTTGAGCTATTAGTATAAAGAGGATACAATTAAAGAGTAGAGTAGTGCATGGTAATGACGAGTAGTATTACAGTAATAGTAATATATTGATTTAGTAGATTTAAAGAGGGTATTTGGAAAAGTAATTATAAAGGGGGATATTATAAACGAGTAGTGTAAGGGGCTTTTTGAACGAGTAACGAGTAGTGTAAGGGGCTTTTTGAACGAGTAACGAGTAGTGTAAGGGGCTTTTTGAACGAGTAACGAGTAGATTTAAAGCTGCAGGGAGGCCTTTGATTGAATAGTAATAAAAGTATCTAGACAAATAATGCTGGTTAACAAAAAAAAGAGAGCTACATAAATAATGGTAATGGAAAATGTTTTAAAATAAAAAAGTTATACATATTAAGCATTCAACAAATAGCGTATGATAGTTCTTTTTTAAATTGACCAGTTATTTGATTGAAGTATATATTTATTTTACATTGTACTTTGTACCTATATTTTACAGTGTACTAAAAGGAAGTATTCATGATTTCGTATTTGCATTATTCATTATACATTCTTATAAATTTATGTGTGTCTGTGTGTGGCAAGGTGACTGTGTGGTTCGATAAAATAAACAATACTATAAATGTATGTATGTATGTATGTATGCACTCATTGTATTTCACGTATTCTTTAAGTAAATTCAAAAGTATTTTATCGCGTGCTACATTGAAATTAATTCCAACTGTGATATGTGAAGTATTTTATATATCTATTTGCATTTGTATAATGCATTGAAATGTTTCATTCCAAACCACCGATACGTCACACGAAACATACTTTCAAGCTAGTTTACATATTTCTTTTATTTTAACCTTTCAAGAAATTCAATATAACATTCAATCGATTATCTAGTAGTAGGTATATTATTGCAAACAAAATTGACAATACTTTTAAGAAAAGTAAACCTTGAAAATATAAAACTGTATACGTCTGGAAGACATGATAACAATGGAAACTATTTCCACAAAATGTAAAGAGCATATTCACAAAAAATGTAATTGTTGCAGTGATTTTGTCACCACGATTGACGGGTATTCGGTAATTTAGTTGCTTATATTTTTACTTTAGTAGGTCTTTGAAAGGTTCGCAGGCCCTAATAGGCAATGTAGTTCTGAATGCAGTACGTATTTTAAAATGCCAACTTTTAAAGTTATTAAAGCAACTCAAAAAAAGGTCCGCATAAAAATGTTGACCAGTGACCACATTCGGAAAGAATTTAAATCGCCACTGCAAAACATAGTAATAATTCTTTAGTGCCATAAAAGTTAACGCACCGAAATACCAACGGTGCGCAAATAAAACCACCAGGTCAAAACAGTTTATACTGTAATGGTGAGGTGTGAACAAACATTAGAAATCAAGTAGTGAATAAACACACTTTCAGTAAAAAAAAAACTTCTGGCACAGAAATATACCTATTTTAGCGCGGCAAGGCTTTCATAAAAGTCTGAAGAGAAAAGGGGGAAACACATTGAAAATCAGGGTAAATGTAGCATTGCGTAAAGCTATATCAAAGATGAGTAAACATTACTTAATATAATTAAAGTTTTTATGAAAGGAATTCTTTACAAGAAATGACTTTTATGTAAAACGATGGCATTTGTTTATTTTTCAAAAAAATTATGTACTATTTTAGCTTGCCGTACATAGTTTCCAAAAATGTAAATATGTCATGTACTCGCTCGCTCGCTCGCTCGCTTTGTCACCTTTACTCCTTTGAAAGTACCAAACCGATTTCAACCAAATTTGGCACACATATTGTGTAGCAGTCAAATTAATCCCGATAGGATTTTAAATCCAATCAGAGTCGTACTTTAAGAGATATTGGGCCCGCAAAAAGAAGGACAGGCCTTAAAAAGCACTTATAAATATGTTAAGTACCTATACCAAAAAAATTACGTAAAATTACAATTTTTCTAAAGTATTTATTCAGGTTATAACTGAAAGCCGTAAAAAATGAAAATAATATTTTAAAATTAAAATTAAAAATTAAACTGAATAGTTTTTTTCCTAAACTAAATCAGAAGAACACGCATGAACTATCGCCTTAATATTGGATGTAAGTGCAGTAGAATTTTAAAATTTTAACTCTGATAATGACACATAATAATTGTTGCTGCTCTCGTTGGAAGCGAGACGAAATTAAAAGAAATAAGTAAATTTGCGCGTATAATCACCAGAAGGGTAACGCTAACAAGATGATTATATACTAAAACCGACAGTAACAGTTACTGTTAGCCAGAATTCCTCGCATACAATGGGTTTACATTGTCAGCTTTGGCGTTACAATGGCGACCAAGTTGACGTTATATTATAACAATTTCGTAGGCGTTTGTTGATGATATGCTAATTATCGAACCCCCATTTGTCCGAAACACATTCATTATATGAAAGGAATGCCAATGATCAGTGGCGTAGTAGGTACATTCACCCCGTAAACATGTTCTGGGGCAAATCATTTGGAGTTACGATTCAAGCTTATCACCGACAACAATGCGGGTTCGAATGACAGCAAAAAAATATGCTTCTCCGTGATATAAATGATATTAAGTATTATTTTAAATATGTACCTATATAAAATATAATATTTATGCAAATTTGTTCAATGAACTTTATTTTGTATATATGACAAATGTTATTTAAAATTGTAAATTCGCTATTCATGCATTAAATAACATTAATGTTTGATTGAGTTGACTTGAAATGTTCAATGAATTCAATTTATCGAAATATTTTTCAATTATATATACCTATATATATATATATATATAAAACAATTTTTTTTGTTTCATATACAAAACTCTTTTTAATTTCAAATATATCTTCAAATTTAATTACAATATTAAAAGCCTACGTAGCGGAAAATTATTTCTGTTTTAGCAAGCATGTTCTACAAATATTATAACAACGGAATGTTAACTATGCACTTAAACTAATAAAATTTAATAATAGTACAAACATTAGAATATATTTAAGAAACATTACGGATATATTTACCAATATTTATTCGAGTATTTATGGACTCATATGTTAATCATATATATATTCAAATAAAAACATTAGTTTAATGTGCACTGAAAGATATAAATAAACAAATAGAAAAAAAACTTAAACAAATTTAACATTTTAGTAATGCGTAAAGGATGTAGTTTGATTAACATTCATTTATTTGCTTTCAAGAAATTAATTAAAAATCGTTGAAAAACA
This sequence comes from Nebria ingens riversi, assembly GCA_018344505.1. NCBI lineage: Eukaryota > Metazoa > Arthropoda > Insecta > Coleoptera > Carabidae > Nebria > Nebria ingens. The sequence continues at coordinate 61,299 of JADQWA010000445.1, forward strand.
TTCTGTTTAGTAGAATGACGGGGTGGACGTACAACCAGTGCAGCGTACAGCTGATTCATAATTATATTTTCAAACACATCAATTTAAACTAAATTACTCGTATTTCTTTACTTTCTTTAAATTTAATGTTAAATCATTGTTAATATTCTTGCAAAATATATAGTAACTCAGAGGAAATTGAACATAAAACCATGGATTGCAGCGTATGGAAACCTACAGCGTTGTCACGTTTAACATTTTTTAGAAAGCAGCTTGAAATTGAATTGTTGTGGACATAATATATAATAATTTTATATTCAATTTTAATTAAAATTTGCCAATTGAATTCTTAAAAGTTTAGTTGTTATTAGAACAGATTAGCAAATTTTGCTAATCTGTTCTAATTAGAAAAGAAAATAATATATTCCTACATTCAAGTTTAGGGCGTCGACAATCACTTATGTCTTTTATGACGATTTTGCTATATGCATAGTGTAAGTATTTGTGCATTTTAAAATTTTTTACGATTGCACATCCTAAACTTCCTAAAAATGAATTTTTAATATTATCTATCACTAAAATGGTTTTAAAACGAAATGTTTGCAATATTTTTCAATCAAAAGTATAGATGTAGCAAGTAGCAATAATATTTCCAAAATGCTATTATAATATAGCATAGATATAAACAAGTAGCAACCATCGACCATAGAAAGCGACCGACAGGATATTTAATATCCTGCACAGGATATTTAATTTTCACAGAATTTTCTATGACGAATTTCGGTTATTCATTTTACATATACCTACATATATAAAGTGTTGTATATGATGAAAATGTGATTAAATGCACCAGTCAACCAACACACACACATACACACACAAACATGAGCGCGCACATAGCATCAAACGCATTTATAAATACCGGGTGGTGGATATTGTATGGTTGCGATATCTATAAGGTACTTTGTGTGCGCCTACATAAAAAAATAAAGTACACATTACTAAAAAATAGAAATAATAGATTAATTCAAAATAAAATAGCACCAAACGATATCCAATATTACTTTTCGAAATACATATTTGAACTGGTTTTAAAATTTAAAATTACGAAATATTCGTGACGAACTATTATTTAAACTAGCCGAAACATGTGTGCTTACTGCATTTTAGTAAAACTACAATATTATTGAGATGCACGAAAAAAGATATACCGAGAGACGAACAGGAAACGGCCATTTTAATTTTAGGACATTCAACACATTAGACATGTAGATTGATTATTTTGTTGAATAACGAAAATAGTTTTTCCCACTTTACCAATACTGTAAATTACTTAATAATTTCTTTAAAAAAAATAAGTATAAAACATGTTTTATTATTTAAATATTCAATGTAGCGTAAAAATACATAACAATTTAGAATTTACTGGCAAATTACTACGTAAAAACAATTTTTTAAATTACTGTATTTTCGCATCTACACAGACATGCAATCTATGTAACTATCTTTCAAACTGTAGCGATGAAATATATATATTTATTTTATTACGTGAACGTTCAGCTTAGCAAAAGTAATAATTTGTTTTGCTATATTATTACAGATCACAGCGCCAGGGAAGGACGAGTCGAAAGGATGAACTCGTGTACTTATTGGCCTAACTAGTGACAAAGGACTTGCTGTTAAATTTCACTAATGAGACGAAATTTGGAGTGCTTACCTGTACCATAAGCGAAATACCTACGATGCCCTGGGACTTGTGCTGTGCTTCGGACATATTATGGTACAGCTCCTTGTTAAATCCGTATAGTTGAATCTGGAACAAAAAAAAAGACAAGAAATTAAATATCACCAGATAAAAATTCGTTTCTAAATCATCATCATCATCATTACACAAATTTAATGGCCGATGTTTGTGCTTGTATGTGTCAGTGTTTATGTATAACTGAGTAAATACGTGAACATGAAACTAATAGTTTTCGTCAGTACCATTAAACAAAATACACACCCATACATGCGAACTAGTGATAGGTATGTGCATACATACATACATATGTGGAGAGTCAATTTAGTAATGCTTTCAATTTGTTAACATGTTTAATGAATAAAATAACAATTTGTGTTATTTAATGAAATAGCAATTTGCTAAAATTTCTTTTGATCAAATTGCAATTGAATATAATAGCTTTTAACAGAGTGCTGTTTAGATATTATTAATTTTAAAAGCTCGCCATACATACATAGGTATACCTACCTAGACAAAGAGATTATGTTTTTATAGTATTCTCAGAATAAAATATTTAACTTTTTCATTAAAACTTACTGCGTCTGCAATTGTTTTTTAAGTTGTTTAAAAAAGTTGTTATTTTTTATTGAAAACCACTAGAATATAAATCTTCTTTCATCATCATTTTCTCAAAAACAACTAAATAGTAAATAAAAATTATTAAATATAACGTGTTATATTTCTAGAATATCATGAATATTATTATATTTTTGTAATCTATAATATAAATGTTAGCAACAAATTTCTTTTTAAATACTAATAGATCTAAAAGTTTATTTTTTGTTAAAAAATGAAACAGTTCACTGCGAACGTACCATAGTACTTATTTGCAGATATTATGAGTATACATACATACATACATACATAAGAAATATATAAAATATAAGAATTTAAACCTTTCATAAATGAGAGATCGTTTGTTTTTATGACCATCGTGATTTTTTAATATGAACACATCTATTTAAAACAGTGATGAGCTTGCATGTTATTGACCTTTCTCTTTTTATGTACCTACTAGGAAGTTGGCACATGGACTCTTTAGGAAAAAGTACCACCCCAGCAGGAATACACGGCGAACATAATTCTTCTTGCGACTGCGGTTTCAAGCGGGATGATATATGGCAGTTGGCCGGATGGAGTCTTTCTACAGAGACATATTTAAGCTACTTAGACTCGTATATGCATCTTTTTCACCAACCAACGAGAAGATATCGTCTCGACAACTGCTATGCCATTGCACCGTTTGTGACGATGGCATAGTTTTGTGGTTACTCGTGTCCAGAACGTCACGTATTCGACGTTTTGGTAAGCAACTTTTCTGTTTCTTTCTTTCATTTCTGACGACACATGTGACGACTCTGGCCCACTTTGCTGAAAGTTATTAAATACGGCGTTGCCGAGGAAATCTCTGATATTTGTGTTTAAGCTTACAAAATTCATCGAAATGTTATGGAAAGAAATGTAAATATTATTTTCCAACCGATTCCTTTGGGTTTCACTGTAAATATTTGGCGCAGCGCACGATTATTTTGGTTTATCTTTCATTTTTATTTACTTAAAGATGAAGAATTATTTACTTTCATTTGAGTAACTTTAATTATTATTTTTTCTGTTAAATATTCCCATCAATATACACACAGTAAAACTTCTTATATTTAAGAGCGCAATCTTTCCAAGTTGAAAATTTATATTTGTTTTCATTTTATGGCTTGTTTAAACCTTCAATCACTCACATTTGGTCTGGCAGACCGCCAGCAGATGTATTTATATATATATATATATATATATATATATATATATATATATATATATATATATATAAACTGATAAAAGCGCGAGTATATTAATATCGTAATAAGATTATTTTAGAAATTATTACACATACTTAACAGGCAATGTGGCACGTGCTTGTTATCACGAAATTCCTTTCCGCATTCTTTTACTATGGATATGAATCTCGCATTCTTAGATATGTATTTGACCTAGAACTTAAATCCTGGCCATTAGTGGTTAATGAAATGCTTTCGTCATAATTTTATTAATATAACTCTAATCAATGAAAAATTGTTGTAAGTATGAACATTTACAATAACTTTAAATTTATATAAATGTAAGATTATGCGTTAAGAAATAATTTAGAACAAGGGTGTGGATAAATAACATTGTCTATAAATATCGGATGCAGTTTTTCGATTATTAATAGTTTTGCAGCAGTAGGTATCCCAGAAACCCGAAATCTTTCAGCATCGAATGAATATTAAATAAACCAACATCAACTCTCGAAAAAAGTTGAGTTTAACGTCAATTTTTCATCATAATAAACTGGCAGGCTGTCGCCTATGGTACTACACACCACCGCCGAACAATACACTTCTGACTTGCAAAGCTGTCAAAGTGTGATGAACACGGCTGCAACTTAAAAAGTATCCCGAAAACTTTCGGCCAAAGACGCGCGACGAGAAGAGGAAGCGATGAAGACGGAGTGATGTGAGTATATATTTTTTCGTAGGCGATAACTGCGCTGAAAAACGTAACAGTATCGAAACGAAACTTGTGGTTACTAGGATTTGCCATTAGAGAACTTTCCAGCGTCACTCTCTCCGTTGTTAATAATGGTGGAGCTTCGTGTTGAACTTTTTACCACGGTTTATTATTATGTAACAACACTAATGAATAATTTGGCTTTAAAGAGGATTTAGATTAATTATTTATTTAGGTAATATGTGTAGAAAATGTAGAAATTTCAATTCCGGTCTTATAATTATTTAACACATAATGTTTATTTAAACGATTTATATTTATAACAATAATGTTGTAAAGCTAAAATGTAATTCCGTAATAATTATCAAGTTATATTCTGTGAATGTATTTTGGCTTCGTCACAGTGACATTTTGCATCAACTGAGATGTAAGACTGAAATTATATGTATAGTAACTTTGAAAGCAACTAATACATGAATGACATAAGTATGAAGACGAATGATGTACTACAGTTATATTATATAGTTCAAATGCACTTTGTCTCCACGACAAAGTGAATTTTAGAACAAAAGTTTATTATTATTCTCAGAGCTGTCAGAAGCTTTTTTTTTTAAATTTCTATTTAGAAACATTTTTACTGATGGCTTATACGTATATGTATATACAACACAACCTAACGTCTAAAAATATCACCTTGAACAAATCAATCACTGAAAGCAATTCCAATGGACATGAGTTAGCAATTGTTATGGTGAAAATAATATATTCTTTAAAAGATACAATGTAATTGCAGTATTTGTAAGTGCGATAAGTAAAATATTTTATGTACACAAAATGGCAGATTTTTACGCAATTTTAAGAATTGTTTATTTTAAAAACTACAACGTCAATTGTACTTGATACAGTCCGCAAGAGAATTACTATATTATTAGATCCATTAAAATACATTTTCGTTGTTTTAATTATGTTTATTTTAATTTGTCCTGCAACAGAAATGTTTGTAGCTTGATAAATTATGTATGCATTTTTTTTAATGGAATCGTGATGGCTGTTTACTTTAAAATAATAAAGTGTCATTTTTCGGCTTCCTTTCTTATAAAATAAAACGATGTTTACTCTTTTGTAACGTTATCTGCGCGTTGTAAGGTCAATGAAGAATGAACGATGATTGATAAACGTAATTTAATATAGGTAATGGAAAGTGAATTAATACATCGATTACTTGACGCGTCTATGCTGTTATCAATCAAAATTCAGTCTATCAGTGTCTGTCCGTGTGGGTGTGAGCTAAATTAAAATTAATACTCACCAAAATAAAGGGAAACAAAAAAATATCTTAACGAACAACGCCCTCTTTATTTTATACTGCGATCATTAATTTAATTTTATATTGTCATCGTGGACACGGAGAAAAATTGTTAATTCAATTCTTATATCGGGAAGACCATATCGTGACAGCAATCTTGATGTAGTTACACGCCTTGTTTTGATCAAGAAGTTCATGAAAATTGTTAGCAATTTTACTACGTTTAGGATCAATATTCAGTTTTCTGGTGAATAATTTCAAATCACAGGGTGTGGTGGTAGATTAAATAAACAACTGTTTACTTACTATCACATATTTATTTATTGCTGAAAATTTGTGCGATTTTAATGAACAAACAAAATATTTCTGATTTTTTAGAAGAACCATTATAAAATTCTACAGCCATCACGTTTTTCTATTATTTTTTATCTATGTAGATTCAGCAATTTTAATTTTTAAAAGTTTCGCGCTTAGGGATCCTGATATTATGTTCTCTCTAGTGGTTTTTCAAAGCGAGTATAGTTGGTGATACAAAATCTAAAAATTTATATTTAGAAGTTGACGTTCTGTACGTATGAGATGTTAAAGCTACTCGGTATTTTTATTTTTTGACACGGGTTTATTTATTATTTCTTTATTTAGACATTTGTAGAAAATTGATCAAAATATAAAACGCAGCAATAAATGAAACGGATTGGTAACACGTAATGTAACATACCAAACTAACATAATTATTTATTTACTTTATTTCTATTTGCAATTGATAAATGGAACTGAACATTTGTAAATGTACTTACAAATTTCAAAAGTGTATAAATATTTAACATAAACGTTTAAAATAACATTTATGCGCTATATATTAGTAATAATAATACAAAATAATGTATGCACTAAAAGTATGAATCCTGTTTAGTAAAAGAAACAACTTAAAATATTTCTTGACGAAGGTACAGTTACACATTTTTTCCGTGCGTGACAAAATAAAATTTTGCTAAATTTATACGGGAATATTATTTACGAATAATTATGATTAAACATAAAAACATTTATAACTCGCACGGAAACAACAAAATTTTTTGTTTAAATGATTTATTTAATTAATTTTAGTGTTGGTAATTTTGAGTGGTCAGTGGACGATATAGAAGTAGTAAAGGAAATGCATCAACTGCATAATGATATGTTAGTGCAGCTTACTAATAAGATGTTCTGCAAGAAATAAATTAATGCATATTTCGTAATACTCTAATGACAAAACCAAGTTTGTACCTACAGCGATGTGAGATATTAACTGATGTCAGAAGTGGAATGTGTCCCGTTTTTTGTTCCTCGTCTTCTGCTTTTCGCTGTATAGGTAGAGGTACATATATAACATCATCAAATCTGAAACTCTGTGAGATTGCGCAACAAGCTTTGCCGAATATTTAGTTGATAATTAGGCGTCGGGATTGCGGTTTCCTGTACCTTGTCACTCTCTACTATACCCACTTCCTCTACCCCGTCTTCTAGTAATATTGATTTACAATAAATCACCCTTTCAAACCGTCTCCTTCACTCTCATTGTATACCACACTGTGGTTTGCTGAATTATTCGTCACTTCACATTATTAGATACTGGAACATATTTAGACTTTCTTGTCGCAACAGACCCACTTTTCTATATTATCCACTTTTCAACATAGAAAGTACTTAAATACGTTCGGTAATGTATTCCAAAAAAATACAACTATGGACATAATTAAATCTTTTACTATAAGTAGTGAAAATATCATCACAATATTAAAAATATCACTCAGTTATTTCAGACATTAAAGATTTATACTGTGAGTCGCCTTTGAAATATTAATCATGATGACGTTACTAAAATTTTAACATAGCGTATTTGATAATGAAGCAGAGTCGTCAATTAAACAAAATAAAACACACATAATTTTCTCTCAGGGTATCCGATTGCTTGGTAGCTTCATATTGAAAACTTTTAGATTATTTACAATAGTTTTAAGTTGTTTTTTGTTTGTGTATTTTATTTATTTCACAATTCATTTGATTTATTTTAGGAAAAGAGAAGAATTTGAAACGGAAAGTTTTAACTATAAAAAGAATGATATATTATTATTAGTGTTGACATATAATTTACTAAATAACGAGAATAACACCAACATTAGTACGAAACAAATCAGTTTTCATACAACAATAAAAGACCCGCCGCATACATTAATTTAAAATAGCGAAACAGGTACAGTTATTATAATAATAATGACTGCAATTAATTGTGTGCAAACAGAATATTTTATTAATAATTCAGTAGAATACAAGCGAAAAATGAATTTGGTTCGGTACAAAAAAACTAAATCACTAGTAAATATATGTATGCATTCATGAAGTATCGGATTTTATTAAATTAATATGTTTGTATATAACGAGATAATACAGATAAAATATTAAATTATTAATGAACTGTGTGGCGATAAATATAATATATTGAACATCATATACGCTAATTAATCTCAAATTTCCTAGTTACTTGTCACAATATTCAAATATTCCGATCAATAAAAATAATAAAATATCTAAACTAGAACGGCGTGAAACAAATTTCTGAGAGATGATATTTTAATTCTGAAATTGTAAAATAAACTGTAATATACATATATAGATAGGCTATAAACAAATTGAAACTTTGCAGAAGTGTAGTAAGCGTTGTAGTCAATTATGTCAGTATATTCTAGGTTATTTCAAATGATTTAAATCATCCAACAATGTTTAAAAATAAACTATGTGATTTTCTTGGAGCAACCGCAGCTAATTCGATCGTTGTAACTATTTGGTGATCGTATTATTGCATATATTAATGTCTAGTGTAGCGAATAGCTGTGATCTGGGTGAAAGATTGATTAACTGTGGTGACCGTAATGGATGGGTTGGTGTTAAGAGGAACGCAAGTGAAATTGCATTAGGGATATTTGATGAAGATAGAGTAAACTATAACGGTTATAGAATATTGGCTTTCATATTTATACATGGAAGAATGTAACTCTGAATCAGAGAAATGTGATGAAATTTGTTGTTACTAGATAATAGTAAACAATTATTTTGTGGCTTTCTCGATCTGAAAAAGTTACATGACAGTGTGGTACGCAAGAGTTTGTGGTGTATTTTGAAGAAATATGGTGTGAATGGATGGATCTTTTTTAAATGCCTTACAAGGGTTGTATGCTGGTATGACGGTAAGAGTTGATGGTAGTTTGAATGTATGGTTTGATATTGAAATTGGTGTAGATCAAAATTGCGTGATGTCATCCTGGATATTTACTATATATATATACGAGGATGTACGTCGGATATTACGAACAACTAAGACTATGTTTGAATATCTTTAGTGGTGCTTGAATTCAAAACCTAATAAATTATTATCACCACTACATTTGGTCGATCCTTCTACTTCAATATTAAAACTGATAAACTACCGATTACAGCATGTGCTAAAATAAAGTAGCACAGTTGTCATCTTCAAACATTTAATTGACATTATAACGATAAAGAGTGTTAATTTTCTAGCATAATTATACCTTAATAACAACAATTCTTTTACGTGACTGTAATGTTTTGCATTTAGGAACATACCTCTCCAGGAAAAGAATATCCATGAATCTGGTGTTCGCTTCCTTGTTGGTTGTCTGTTCCATAATGAATGTAGATTTCTTCAAATTGATATCGATAAGCGAGCGGCCCTCCGGAAATATTCACGTGGTGCTTTGTATCTTTATCAACACGAAAAACCAGCGACTGACCAGTGTTGTGTAGTGTGCCGCTCACCTGAAATGAAACCAGCAAATTAGTCCCGTGCAACATGCATGTAATACGTAGTGTAAACGGCGATTTAATTGAAAACTTCAATAAATCCTAATGAAGCAAATTAATTAAAATTATTTGATGTTCGCGTTTAATTTAAACAGAGTGAAATTATATTTATTGCGTATACCAAACTCATAGAAATGTATGTAATTATATAACTATATACGTATAAATGTGATGACATGATGTGCAAAGTTTTTAAAGGAGGTTAAGTAAATTAAATAGCTATGGACTTATGAATATATATATATATATATATATATATATATATATATATATATATATATATATATATATATAGATTCCAGGTGATAATAGTATATTATTGGTTTTATTTTCATATACAATCAGAAATCTTGAATCGGTATTTTAATAATATTATAAGTGGCCCTCATCGATTTTCACCAAAACTACGGGCCTTATAGTCAATACTGTTACAAGAGTGGGATAAATGGAGCACCTTGTTAATGTTAATTTGGTATAAAAATAGCGTTTTTATTATCATTATTTTGGAGAGCAGGAGGGGTGCATATTAAGTTCTTTGTTATCCCGTCTACAAAATATCTAATTACGGGACTGATGAAAATAATTATTATCTCATAACAATAACAACAATTTAAATGCTATAAGAAAAAATCACTCCATTTTTTAAATCATTATTGTTTAGTGTTTAGAAATTCGCATAAAGGTATATTTGAATATAATGTTATATTTTCCAGAGAGTACTGCAATTATTTACTACTAATGGACATGCCTATTCTTAGATAAAGTAGTAACATCTGCTTTTTAGTAATAAATTTGTGTAGATAATATATATATATATATATATATATATATATATATATATATATATATATATATATATATAATATGAAAGTATCCATTTTCTATAGGATGAATAACGGATTGGTAATTAACGCCATGAACAGTGCTTCTATAAATAAAACAAGTCAATAGTATTTTATTCAGAGGTGTATGTATGTGTGCTTAGTTGTAAATCTAGTGTCATGCTTCATGATGTATGTTTTGTTATAAGATATACCTGCCCTATAGAGTACACATATACATGTGTACCACTACACACGCGGCGAGTTAATTAAAGTGAAGCACATTCTTTGTTAGCACTGCGATTGTCACGCGAATCTCTATGCCGTTTTACTTAATTACATTTTCAGAATTAAAATAGCGCATTCGAAATTAATATTTGCGCTTAGCAAACTAACCAAAAAATGTAAGGTTCATTTTGAGATACGCAAAAGGTACTTAGTTTTCAATCTTACCACTTCTGTACATTGTCGCAAAATCATTTATTTATTATTTAGCTTAGAAACTCTCTGGTTTAGAAGAGCAATCGTAAGCAGATTCAATTTTACAAGAATCTGCCATTAGGATTCTTAAAAATAATTAATATAATTACACCCGATTACGCGACCGAAGTGTAAAGATTAATTGCCAGTAAACTGATTAAAAACGGATTAAATAACTGCTACAATAATATGTAGGTGTGCTGTATCTCCTTCACGATGTACGTCCGTAGCGCTGTTTATGTTAAGACGGTGACGAGATTGCCGCCCAAACACCTCCTGGTGAAGTGTACAGAAAAGAGAGAGAGAGAGAGTGGGCAGAATGTTATTAATTTCCATTAGTGTGTGCAAGCTAATCGAAAGTGCTATAATTATCCCGTGCTATTAATTCTAAAGGCTTATGATACGCAGAGGTGTGCGCTGTGCTTCCGGGGACAATTACTCGCGTAACTTCACATTCTCGGACACCTGCAGAAAGCCGAGGTCAAAGTTTTTGATACTGACGAATGTTCAGTTAAGACCAGGGATGTTAAAGAGATTGAAATAAACTCAGGGATTTCTAGATTGGTATGTTAGATCATAGATGTTTGTCTTTTAACGCCCAGATCAGATCCTAGTTGATTTGATTCAATTAAACTATCTTGTTGCTGTCTTTTTTCATCACCCAAAACTCCTAAAATATTACATTGCTAATTGATCCAATCTAAGTATAAGAGCTTAAAAAATTATATAGTATGTAGATATTATTTGTCATGGACGTAAACATGGACCAATATTTGTAGAAACCATGTGAATCTTTTATTTTGAAGTCTTTTAAAATAATACGTATTGCTCGGATCAGATCATTTATGATACATCAGTTCACTTTAGGTTATTTTTCCTTTGAAAGGAAAATACCTAATAGTGAAATTTTAAAATATTGTCAACCACATCGATATTTGAATCTGGAAACATCTTCAAATGATTGCTTTACCAATTTTCTACCAATTATTTAGAAAAGATCAGTACAGGTCTTTCCTTATTTATAAATTACAAATTTCTTTCAAAAAGTATGTCATTGGCTTGCAAATTCCAACACTTATAATTTCAGAACTACAGCCAATCCGTTGGGATTACGTAAAATAAATATTCTTCCATAATTTTCTCAAAAATGGTTTATCTAATGAAAAATTAATGACGTATAGTGTAATTTATACCTGCAGATTGTTATTAATGCAATATTAAGAAATTAAGTGCTATTTTTTTGTAAAAGTTACAATCTTATAAGTAAATAACTGTGGACAAATTATATTTCAATTTAATTTTTGAAGTTATAATTTCGTTACCCAAAATGATTCTTATTTCACGGCAAAAAGAACAGTGTGTGTATTTAATTATGGTAAAATATGTTATAAAATAAAATCTGTTCGCCGGAATTTACGACGAAAAACGTATTATCATTAACAGATGCAATTACAATGTATGTAGCAATCTTATTTTAACTTTTTAATTTGTATACTCTCAGATAGGTATAATTGAGAATATTGAAAAGATCTTAAATTATGGGAATATAACGATACATTTATAACGATTTTATAATATTTCTTTTTTACGCTCTTTTTAATAATTGGTAATTATAATTAAAAGATAAAAGTGTGTAAATTTATGATTTTAGTCCATCGTTCCAATTTGATATTTACTTGCAAATATGTTAGTGTTTAGTACAAGGTTTACAAGAATTGACCTTAAGAGGGTGAAGCATGAGAATGTTTCAATATTTTTTATTATTAATTGTATGTACTATATTTAATTAGATCGGCAAACAAAACTATCTAGTAATTATAAAGTGTGGACAACCTAAAATGACAGATCTAGCAAAAGCAAAAAAGTTGTCGTTTTTCCTGTTGCTAGACACAAACAACGAAATGAGAACAATGAACCAGTGGCGGGGTGTGGGTGGGAGTTTGGTCCCAACAGTGGTGATCCATCACTCAATCACGGGGCCTCGGTAGCGAGCCCCCCCGGGGATGCGCCGCTAATGAACAAACCCATTACGGATGGTTTTTGGTTTTACGGTCCGAAAATTTTAAAATTGTGCACATTACGTCTTTCGCCTAGTACCTACCTGTCCCTTGAGCGAAGTAAAGTACGTAATTCATATCAAGATTAAATCTATGCTCTAAGTATTGAGCTATTACATACATACACTATACTGTTTTACATCATGAATCGCACCACTCTTTATTTTGGACGGGTCATTTTACAAACCGCTCACGCAATAGGCGTTTACACTGTTAACAAATACTATGTTATTATTATGTTTCATCAATATATTCGGTAGGTATATGATATAGTATAAAAAGTGATAGAAGTGAAATAGTTTTTCTTGGAAATTTTATCAGGTTATTCAACTATGGTTCCTTGAATTTCTTCTGAATATTAAACATTAAAACACATCAAATTATATTGACTGTCTTAATTTATATATCAAGCACGCATTATTTATGTGACATTTGTGCGTCATTTTGATAGCATTTATGTATCAGTTATATAAACCTAAATCATCCATATGTAGCATTGTATTAATGCCATGTATCATGCATGTATCTATTATATATTATTCATATATCATATATGTATTAATCAAGGATCATTTATGTATCGTGTTTGGAACAATTATTCAATATGTTTGTATGTATGTAAGAATCATGTATTGGTTATAGATTATTTATAAATCATTTATGCATCATATATTGGATACGTGTTAAACCGTTTTTTATAGTGTGGTGTGAACGGTAAACCCGCTTGGGGCACATACAGACAGGAGTGCAATAAAGACATACGCTATTTTCAGTTTTCTATCGCGATAACTCGGTATCGCATTTTAGGATCAAGGCATAATATGCGATCAATAAATCTGGAAGCCGACAGATTAGTTTTTGATCGATAAAAACACCAAAGCTTGTGTTTTTCTTTTAGGCGATAATAAGGTTTTTTTTTTTTATTGCTACCGAAGCTACAGAACCTATAGGCAGTACCGTAACAAGAGTTGGGCGAATAGGGAAGCTACACAAAAAGAGAGGCGTAGTAAAGGCGAGTGTCATTGTTGTTTTCTATAAATAAAGCTTTTGCCTCCGAGCGCTAAAATTCCTATTTACGGGGCATATCATATTGGAAATTGGTTTTGCGAAGACATAAAAGTTTTAATAAATTTTCAATTGTATTTAGGTAGTATAAGTCATAAAAATGTATTCTTTTGAAAGTGTAATTAAGTATATACATACGTATATTGATTAGTGGTAAAAAAATTTGCAGTAAAATAATTTATATAAAAGTTGGAACTGCGTATATTATTCGGTTGAGTAAAAGTTAAAAATTCCATCAAATTATGATGTCAGCGGCGTACGTTTCAACGGGGGACTCAATGATTATAATTGTAAATTTAATTTTTGTAACTCATTTATTATTCCCTAGCATCGAGATTTTTCTTTGGCATTTTCTCTTCATTTCTTTTTTTTTTGTATTATTTATTTTTGTCTCTTTTGATCTGATTTATACACCGTGGACGATGGAGACGTGGTGGCGATAGCAGTGGCGGCGATGGCAGTGGGGACGGGGACGACTTTGCGTATTCAAAATGAGATTTCAAATGAAAGAACGCCATTACGTTGTAACGAGCTTCTACATTCTGTTTTAAAAAATATAACTCGAGTGGCTTTTTATAATTGAAACTGTACAGATTATTCAAAACAAAGAATTGCAAAATTGTATTATTATACCGCCAGCCATCACCATACCACGGCCACAGCACACTGTACAGTGCCTCTTCGCTTTTTTAAAAGCGCTATATGACGGATAGCTTCTTGTTTTTAGAAAAACTCAAATCGACTCTCTTTTTTGTTCTTTTCCCAGTAACTCATTCTATCCTATCTCCGTTTTCACTCTGTTTATGTTTCATCTTTCAACTGGTTATTCGGTTTTTACTTTGTGAACGAAATTGAGGAAAGAGAGACGTCAGCTTCGGTATTAAAAGTATTAACCAACAACTTTGAAGGATTCACGACATTTATATAAAAAATAATGTTATTATTATTCCAAGCAACAAAATGATAACTAATCATTTTTAACGAAATACAAGAAAGTATTGATTTTCGTCCTATTAAAACGGCATTTCAGATATCATTATCCAAACTTCTAAAATAACTGTTATACATTTTGGAAAAAGTGCAGTAGGTAGATATAATGTATTGCTCTGCGAAGAAAATGTATACCTATCATTGATCAATGTCAGAATTCCAGTTCTTTCATCAAAACATAATGAATACCTAACAAATATTTAATAACCTATCTATTCTTTATTTATGATAATGTAGCTCTCTGGGGATCTTCACTCTAATACTATTTTAAGTCAAGTCTAAATTTGTCTAAAAAAGTAACTAAACTAATCTACTATTTGTTTATTTGCCTGATTTTCCAAAATGTAAACTAACGCCGTTAAAAAGTATTTAATAATTGCCTAAACATTGATTTGTTTCTACTAGCGAAATCTACTTCTATTTCCATTTCGAAACGATTTTTACGATAAATGAAAGAGATACAATTTTTCTCAATCGACAACTGTCAAAAATGCCTGTAACGTTGATGGATATACTATACTTATTGTTTATTTATATATATATATATATATATAGATATTGGCCATGTGAAACTTTAGGCTAAAAAGCCTACCGAAAGTGAGCTCTGAATATAAGTGAAACCGATGTTGTTTTTAAAGATTTTTTTCAATCTCAGATACTTTAGCTCTTCGATCCAACGTCATTATAAACGGATTTTAGTTAGTTTTAAATAAATATAATTGTAATTATTTAGTTGAAAGTAAATTTAATAGCATTGCCTATAAAGTAGAATAACTAAGAATAAATGCAACTTACTTTGTGTTTATCAAGCTGTAGTGCCATCAAATTGGGATCATAGAGTAACCTATGCGGTTCCACGTTGATCGGGGACTGACGTCGGCCCTTTGTACACATGTTCCACTGGGGGTTCATAAGGCCCCAGAAACTCGGTCCTGCAACAAGAGAACGCACTCATTTATATTTTACATTTAATACACTTCCGGGTGTGTTATTTTCTTCTTCGCACCTTCCACAAACAACGTGCTATGATATCATGCATAATTCCCTCTGATATTAGCTACTATATCTCCATCACGTAATTAAGAAGTATATTAGAAAGCAGACGGTTCCTAAAAGAATCGCTTCATCAAACAAAATTTGTACTGATGCTGTTTCACATTCGGAAACCTATGTATTTTTATTACTTGACACTTAGGTATATGATTTTCGACATTCATGAAATTCGTTTGACTTGTAAAATAGCCTATTTTACTATAATGTCATATTTATGAAAAAATAATCTATTTTTTGTAGTTATCTAAAGTATGATATCACTACTATCAATTAATTTACAATTTGTTGAAACATTTAACATATACCATAAATATTATTGACAATTTATTTCATATTTGCTTGACCTGCGTAATTACCTATATTACTTTAAGAAAATAATAGAGCATTACATGTTTCGTAACCAATTTAAATAAAAAAAATGCACAATATTTCAAATATCCATAACACATAAACTAGAAGTAATTTAAAACAAAAATAAAAATTGCAGAAAATAGTTTTGCCTTTCATAACTATATTTTGGAGTTTTTGTTAAAATAGATAAAAATGGAAATGGTGCTTCAAACAAAGCACCATTTCCATTTCTAAAATATATATATACAATATACAATATGGATTTAAATACTCGCATGACTTGCATATTGCCGTTAGCATTTTCGTAATTATTTGGTGTAAATGCAGACAACTATTTTACCAACACCAATTGGTTATTCTTATGGCATTTATTCTTCGTTTTAACTGCATAAAATGTTCGATATACCTTCTAGTTGAAAATATTCGACGTTGTAAGTAAACATTGATACATATCGACGTCGTCATCGTGTCTATTTTACACAAAGCATATGCGCATTGTTCAGCCCAATTAAAATTGCATATGAGATATGATGCTACAAAGACACTTGTTTCTGTGAAATATTGAGACACAAATAGTTAGCGAAAAGTTTCATGATCAAAGGTCTGTAATTTCAAGTCGGCATTTTATAACGCGATGATGACAGAGATTCTGAACGTCTAGTGAAAATAAATTAGAAAATATTCCACACCAGATATCAATATTTATTCGTATTTTTTGGAATAAAGATAAAAACTTTTGCAATGTTTGTTATTACATCTCTTTCGTATATAGAGATACGCGTCTGTCAAGTAGGATAAGTCGTTAAAATTCAAAACACAATTCGCATAAATAATTAAAGAAATTTCCATCGTATAATCTGCACAGAAGCTCCGAGCTTTCCATGGATTAACTAACTGACACATGACAGATAAATTCGGAAAATAAACATTTCACTTTATTCTTTTAATTATTATTAGGTACTACTTTTCTTCAGAAATTAAATCATTTGTTTTTTAAAGTCGTGTGAAATAATAGTGATAAATATTTTTTACATTTCATGGGCAAATTGGTTGTTTTTAATTTTGAACGTCTCTTATTTTATTATGGTTATCAATTTCTAATTACATATAAATACTCTGTGTTTTCCGCTGGGCGCGAATGAAAATTTCATTATTTTTCGTACTTTTTTACATTCATATAACTTTCAAATACCTATATTAATTTTTCTTATTGTTTCTTAAAATAAGAATGAAAAAAAAAATTTGACATAGAATTTCTAGAGATAGGGAAAGATAATTTGATTTAAAAATGCCGTTAAAAATTGGCGTGCTTGTGGAATCTTTGAACAGCGACCGAACGTTCGTTGACTGCAACTGGTAACTATGCCAAAGAAAATAATGTACTGAACATAACTTTTCTTTTAAAACTCTTATGAAAGAAATTTATTAAAAATACGAGTTGTGAACATAGTCTTACGCTCACGTAAATAAATGTCTTGGTTGAAATTTAAACCTAACTTATGTATCATAAACTGAAAAAGTTTCCAACGATTAATGACCTGATATTTTTAACAGCTTTTTATGCGCGCGGTTTAGCTTAATTTTGAATATGAAGTGTATCCTTTATAGCCGATTATTTTTTCGAATTGCCATATAAATTAAAAAATATATATATATGTATTTAGCATGACTATACCTAAAGTGCCGTCAGAAAAACAACTACTTATGTTATAACAGCGCATAAATTCTAAACTAAAAAATGAGATACCTAAATAATTTGTAAGAAAATAGTGTGTATGAATTTTTATTTGAAAGACTTCACTTAACTCTGACACAAACTAAATAATGTTCCCAAGCGGCAATTCTGGTACTAAAACCCGTCAAAACAACCCCTAATTAAATAAAACGATGAGAAAAGAAGAACGAGCGAAAGCGAAGCAATACGAGTATTATTTATTTAAGAGCAGAGTGCCACAAATTGAAATCAATATTAGTGGCTATTCTTCCTTCCTCCAACAAGAAACACGATATTTATATTTCATCAGACTCAGGCCGCCCGCGCGCTGTCATCGCCGAAACTAGAGCAAAAAAACACAAAACAAAGTTGGCCATACAACGTGGACGATTCGAAAATTGTCATGTAAAAGGATTTTCAATTGAATTTTATGATACGAGAAGATAAATCGCAGAAATAATAATAATAATAAAAAAAAAAGAAATATATTACTTGAGGAAGTAGCGGTTTTATTTTTTTCCTGTGCGGAACAGGAAAAGGGAAATTATTGAGCGCCCAAGTCACGTATGACCAACAAACTTCCATAATAACATCACAGAATATATAAATAACATCATGTAATACGTGGTGGAATTTGCATACGGAACTATTAACCATTACGATGAATTCGGTCAGTGTATAACTTGTGGAAACTAGTTTACCACTATACGTACATACATACATACATACATACAGGTACTTTATACACAATTCCAAAAGGTGTTGATTATTGCTCCAGTTACAGTTACCGTCATAAAATGTAGATATTGTTCATCATCCGGCAAAAATGTATCTACTAACTATAAATCGTTGTCAAACTTTACAAATTATTTGGAATTACTGAGAAAATATCAACATTTACTCGTTAATAAAATAGATTGCACAAGTCAAGTTGATTAAATACATTATAAAAACTTTGCCGTTCACTTTTAGGTATTTACAGAAAAAAGAAAGAAAGTATAACGGGGAGGCTACAACTGCTACACTAACGTAATGTACTTTTGCGCCATACACTGTAGCATATAAATATTTGTGAAACATTATATTATTGTACAGAAAATTGTAATAATATAACGGTATCAAATCATCTAACAAAATAAATCACATACGCACTAGTACTGTGAATTATTTAAATGTCGCTTTTTGGTGATGAAAAGTGAACAAATGTATTTAATAATACCAGACGTTTATTTGTTTTTTTTGTGCATATTATAAATAAAATCGGTAGTCGTTTACTTTTAATAATGACATACTATTAGGTGGGCCATATATTGGTTTCTTTTTGAAATTGTTATTAAAATTACACCGTCCGTTCAATATTTTTTAATAGTACAGCGGAGGTTTGACACTACATATCTATCAATGTCAAGTGCGCCAGTGTTGCAAATTGTAGAAATAACAGGCACTTCAAAAAGAAACCAACAGTTGACCCAGCCTATAGTAACAAGACCACAAAATAAAATGATTTAATTAAATATTTCAACTAGTATTTTACAAGATTTATCTGACCAACTTTTAATTTTAATCTATAACTATTATATATATATATATATATATATATATATATATATATATATATATATATATATATATATATATATATATATATATATAATTTTTATAGATATTTCTTTTAAAAACTAAATTAAAAAAGTCAAATGAAAAATGTTCACTTTAGCCATCCTTATTTTGCTCAATAACAATACTAATCTTGTAAAAAGATTTTTATTAAACTCAGTTTCAGAGTGGATGAAAGATACAGACTGCAAGTCATATAGTTTAACGTTAAAATATGCAAGACAACAGTAGGTATGTACAGTAAAGCAAAGAGATATATTAACCATTATACACAAAAGCTGAGTGAGTTCACTGTATTGTACGGGTGGTATACATATGTGTAACAGATAGTAGAGGCTCATATACATATTATATAAGAAGAAGAGGCGCATATAATACATTTGTATACAGAGTCGCGCGAATACTGAGAAGGTCATTAATATTCATATAATATGTTGTGAGAAAGCTCATCCAGCCACCGCGCACAGCCAGCCGTATATTCAATGGTTGACTTGGTGCTGCTTGCGCTAGTGTGTTTACACTAACATGATAGGTGACGTCAGCGACGGTGACGTGCACACCAAGTACGATTTGGGTATGTTGCCGTTGCCGTTGGCGTCGCGTCGGTATGTTGCCTTTCATATGCGCCTTTTGTGTCTGCCTAATGCGCCGCGAACCGCGACTAAACCGCCATCCAGACTAGACTCTGCCCGTTATTTAGGCCAGCAATATTTACTAAAAATGTTTTTTCCATTTCGTTCGAAAAATGCCATAGATACTTAAAGTGACTGATTGATATCTAAATGAGGTTAAGAAGGTCCCATGCTAGGCATGGAATATAAAAACAAACAAATATAAATAAAAACAAAAGAGGGTAAAAATAAAATTCATGTCATGCAAATTGAACAGGATGTAACAATTAAGACTTGACAAATTTTTCCAAAGTTTCACTCCGACCGCTGGTAAATATTTAAATAACTTTTCACATCAAGCTACCGTGCTCGAAGCACTAGGTAACCGTTAGCTTGACGCTGGGGAGTGTTTAAGATGTACCAACCTAACCGGCCGGCCCGGCCTGGCCGGAGGAATCGAGATGACAAACTTTTTCAGTCCTCATTTTCTGTCTTCTTCGTCGAGCTCTCTCTTTTAAAATAAACAACATAACTTGAGAAATTCCGGACAGGAATTTACTTTCATAAAAATGTCGTTGCCGCACCGGCCCCTCCGTTACTTGCTCCGCTCGTCGCCGAGATTCCGAAAATATTAAAATACGTTGCACAGTATTTCTTCCCACAAGCCTGATACGGAAAATGCCATCGTGCTTTGCTGCTATCTGCATTATAATTTTCAATAAACCGCAAAGATCTTCGGGAACTATTAAATATTTTCTTTTAAGCCTATGTTCTTTGGATCCAATAACAACGCAATAAACCAAATTTTTACATCATCAAAAATACTTGTAAAACAAAACATCTGGAATATTCTGCACTCGACTTTCTTACACGCAGTATCTCTGTTTAGATAGTAAGGTTACTATTATTTATTTTATAATTTATTTCATATCGTGGTACAGATAATTTGAATAATTTTGAAATTATGAATAATATTCATTGATAAACCAAGTTGTCAATTACGAAAAGTATTTTCTTTTTGTGATACGCAAGTATAATAAATTTGCATAGTTTAAAAATGTAAATTTAATCATTATATTTTAGTATTCTTCCTATACCTATAAACAAATATTTATGAAATAATATTATAATTTTTATTATATTTATTATTATTATTATTATGAAAATAGTTAATATGCATTCAGGGACTTTCAAAATGAATTGGCAACACAAATAAAAAACCAATAGCAAGTATTTGATATAGTATAGGCGAATTCACATAAGAAGAACATTTTTGTGGCATTCCATATGACTATATTTAAAAAGTGTATGATTCATGCCACAAAAATGTTCTTCTTATGTGAATTCGACTATAGTGGTTTTATTTGTAGCTGGAATCAGTTTTCTATATTGAAAAAAGTTGAAGTACGAATGTAATAGGTTACATGTAGGTAAGATTACAGGCTATATAATTAAGTAAATAACATTACTTCAGAATAAATAATTAAGGAAAATCGGATAATAGCCGCAGTGTGCAGAGTGGAATAATTATACTATACTAATGAAAGGAAAGCCACCCCCAACATAATAAGATAACAAATATTACACAGCACTGATTCAAGATGGCGTTTAAAAGAGGGGCAGGGGGAGGGGTGTGCGTGGAAAGGAGGCAGGTAAATAATGCTAATTACTTTTCATTACTTAGAGAAAAGATATGCATGACACGGAGTACTTAACAGTTCAGTTTTGAAACTATTTTTGTTTCCAAATTAAAACCCATTGCTTAAATTATAATATTTAATTATCATATTTTAATTCTCTACATATACATACATACCTATGTGGTGCCTATACAGAATAAGTATTAATAATATTGATTAATATAATACAGAGCGCGGTACATAGTTAACCATGCGTATAAATTGTATCAATCGAATAATTTAATTTCCGTTTTAATTGATTGATTGGTGAGCGAATGAGTGAAGTCATTGCAGCTACCTAGTCGGCTGGTGTAGATCGCTGGTTGCACTATTAGACATTATTAAACACGAATCACAATATAGAAATTAACTTTCACAAGATATATTCAAAGCACACTTTCACCAAAAATATTTCTATAATAACAGATGGAAAATGCTTGAAAATGTCATCATATTATTCACCAAAAAGGTTGTTACTATTAAGCAGGTGTTGCTGTAGTTTCATTATTTTTTTTATGAAACTTTGCTAGTTAATTCCTGAAAAACTCTTATTGCAGGACATTTTTTCAAAGTAACTATACGAGTTTAAAATGTAATTTAATATTTCATAAGAGTAATAGAGACATAAAACATCTGCAGTGAGTTGCACTGGACTTTTGTTTAGACAGGAAGGATATTAAAACACAATTTTGTTTTCTTATTTATTTTTTTGTAGGTATTAGAAAGTAAAATGATATATTATAAATAAAGTTATTTTAAAATTAATGAAATGTGGAAAACAACGTATGTAGTATACATACATATTTATGTGCAAACTATGAAATCGTAGCACTCTAAAATATTGGTGACATTTGACTACTTAGGTACATATATTTTACAAATTATACAAAAGGTGTATTTATGTTGAAATCTCGAGATCTAATTTTATTTATTAATTACTTCATATATATGTATATTTAAAAAAAGTTGTGTAAAACGCTGATTCTGGTTTGTTATGACAGCACCGGCTCAAGGTCACGCGTGTAGAATAATATTAATAGTATATTTATGAAACGGAAAAATGTATGCTAGATCATAAAATGCATAGAATCTCTGCCTATAAATATATAGAGAGCTGATGTTAGATAACCTATAACTTTAGTGTTAACTGGAAAGTAATCCCAGTAAAGCACTTGAAGGCGGCGGACGGCGGCTCTACTATACTATTTCATAACAATATGTCGGCTGTTCATCCTGGCAGTAAATTTATTTCAGTGTTAAAAGTGTATAAACCGCAGCCTCACGGTGAGTATAAAATGTGTGCTTCCTCCACCGTCTCTGCTCACTAGGATATGGTGTTTTATTGTGTTTCGAAACTGTTTATAACAATGGTGACTTTATTTTACTTTAGTGCCAATATATCTGAACGTCTTAGACACCCGTTTATGTCTGCGATACGCCATTTTGTTTTTATGTGGCCTGAATGTAAATTAAATGGTCTGCCATTGCTGACGCACATGTGGATACACTTGTTTTTTACTGCATCATCAATAAAAACGAATATTGTCATTCCGTTTAGCGGCGTATTGCTTTTGCACTGTCTCTGACTGATATTTGATATGCTATCCAGATATCCATGGCAACTAATTCTACAGGCATCCGCTGGCTTCTTAATTAGAAATTACATCCTGTCAGTGAATGTATGTGTGTGTGTGTGGATTCGATTAAAGTCAGTGGCGTGTCTCGTGCGCGTTATTAACCCGAGTAAAGTGTTAATTTCAGTTACTTGTGTCCCGGTTACCGCTGACGCGATCCTATACATAACGTATAGATAACAAACACATATAAACACAGGAACGGACTTGATTAATCTTATCAAAATATGTGCCTTGTCCTTGTTCCATTTATTTAGGATTCGTGCAAGAATTTTATCAAATACATAACTTTGTTTCTTATTAATAATATATAAAACAACATTTCAAAAATACGAAATTCAAAAATGTTATTTCAAAAAACTTTTCAAATAAAAATTGTAGAAACTAGTCTTGACGTAGATACATTTTATTTTCGAATTAATGCATAATTTTTCTTAAAACATACA
The DNA here is from genome assembly GCA_018344505.1 of Nebria ingens riversi. Lineage (NCBI taxonomy): Eukaryota > Metazoa > Arthropoda > Insecta > Coleoptera > Carabidae > Nebria > Nebria ingens. The sequence continues at coordinate 85,224 of JADQWA010000445.1, forward strand.
AATATTGTAAACGGCTTCCACATAAAGCGCCATTTCCGGTTGATCAATTATAACACAAACCTAATCAGTTCTTTTGAATTAACTACATTCTTAGTCTTAATCTCAATTCTGAACATATTCATGACTATGATGCTTACTTATGTACATATACGTTTAAGAAAGTAATATTGAAATAACAAATATATTTTTAAGGGTTAAGAATAAATATCAGAGTAATCCAACCCTGTGGAATCTGTTCAAATACCGTTGACACTTGACATACCTATCCTCTCTGCTTCGTAACGTACGCGAAACGGTGTGGTTGGTTCACAGTAATTTGAATGTTTATTACCATCGCCCTATCTCTTTCTGTGCAGCATCTTCGCACATCTACACTTGTTCGTCTAAACATGCACACACACACGGACACCAGTACGCTTACGAGAAGAAGTGACTCGAATGCAAAATTATATTGAAAATTAGCTGAAGAGTAAAGAATTAACTTTGAAGTATGTATGTATGTATGTACCTGGCTGAAGCCAGAGTACGTGATACGAAAATAATTTCGGTTTAATATGTGCGCTATTGCGATATGTGTGGCTCGTTTTGGTTAGTGCGGTCGTGCGTGCATTCAGCGTAGTGTGGTGTTGTGGCAACATAACGTGATGGCACGTGGGCCCCGAGGAGAGCAACGATTAAATGTAACCATCTATTGTGTGCCCTCACTGAGCGACAGAGCGAACTGTATTTATGTATCCATAATGCCGAGCAAGAGGGATGGTTATGAAACCCAAGTTGTTGTACTACATACACCACTACGCCACCGACAACACGGAGACAATGTTTATACAATATCGCGTTGGAAACAATGCTTCAATCAGCTAAATGGCCCACGAACTTTCCCTCTTCCAGTCGACAGAAGACTGCAAGAGTGGATGAACACGCGTTTATAGTTGCTAATGCGGTTTAAAACACTCACCTCTGCGACTAATCACGAGAGATTTTCATTTCAGTTGTGTTTACATTTACAAAATATATACATACATCAAATTTCATAAAGATATTCTGTAGATATCAATAAATTACAATTTTTTATTTTTTTTTTGAAAATATTAAAAAACGTTTATTGATGTATAAATGGCTTAAAAGTTTTATTTAACATAAATTTTTATAAGAAAACGGTGAACTGACAAATATGTATGAATAAAAAAAAAAAAAAAATTAGAATTTTAGCAATGCGTGAAGATTTACTAATTTGTAACAACAAATTAATTAAAAGTCCTTGAAAACACACAATTTTGTAGAATAACATAAATACAAAACTAAATTGTATCGTTTTGTATATCAAACGCGTAAATTTAAACTGAATCAATCATATGCTTTACATTTTTCGAATTCAACATAAAAACATAAAAACTTAAAACTAACCTCAAGCTAAGAACTAATAGCTTAAGAAAATACATAGGTACTTCATATACTGCTATGCACGTAGGTTTATATATATATATATATATATATATATATATATATATATATATATATATATATATATATAAAAAGATTTTCCGTTGAATTCAAATATATTTATACATAATAAATTTGTTATTATCATAAATGATAAATTAGCTAATTGTGATAATGAGGTTAATAAAAAATAAAGATCTATACCTAACTGAAAGCAAAGTGCAGTTAGTTAGGATATGTATATTTTTTATAATTATAAATCCTGAACATCCTAAAAAAAAAGCATCCAAATATAAATGCTTATACGAATAAAGATAAATGCCGGTGTCGGTAAAGGAGCTACCTACTATATCGTGCAAGCATATCTTCAGAATGACTTCAAAATAAATCAACAAGAACTTCTGCTTTTGATTGGCCAAGTGGAAAATAAATATCCGCTGGGTTCTTCGAGCAAAAGCGGCGTAAATATCTCTTCCAAAGATCAGTATGTGCGCTGAATTATAATAGAATAAGACTAAATTATATACAGTTTTATTCACTGCAGTACACCAGCGATAACTCCGAAACCTAAACTAAATATTTGATAAGAGTATCCAAAGACACAACAATATTAGTGCATCCGAAAATGTCGCAACGTAGAAAAATGAGCGTAGCCACGAAGAAGGCGATGAGTTTGGGGTCATTCCGATGTCACGCCTGTCTGTTGTTCTCAAACTCATTACTGTTCACCGCTTCTCATCCGTTGATCAAGTGCTCGGCGCTAGCACAGCGCAGCACACTGGAACTTACTGACAAATGACGGGCGGGATGTTGAAAAATGAAGTGCATGTCGGGACAACTTGATAAAAGGATGTTGACGCAAATAAAGATCAAAAAAAGTTTATGATGAATTCACTAGTCCACTCGTCGTCTTGTGCGAGCGCTCAAAGACAAATGTGTGTCGACTCGGCGAGATTTTATGTTGGAGTGTGTGTGTGTGTGTGTCTGTCTATCTGTCTGTGTGTGTGTGTGCGTGCGCGTGCGCTTCTGTTGATGATAAAGATGTAGACGTTGAGTTTATATAAGACGCGCGTGGAGGCCGCATTGCACCTGCCCGAGATGTTTATCTCTCGAAGACGGGAAGTGACTTAATTGGGCAATTCTCCACACATGTCGGCGTCTTCCGACGTGGCTGCCCTCCGTTTTGCGCTCCTCTATAGTCTGTCGTTTGTTCCAGGTTGCATTATAAAATTAAATCAACCCTGTGACTACTTAAGTATGGAAATACACATATACACAAAGACAAAAATATACAGTAGGTATTCATAGCAAAGAATAAAATCATGGCTATGAGATAACAAAACGTTTAGAATGTTAACAAAAATGCCCGCTACAACATTGTTGCTCGATCGAATGAATGCTTTGAATGCCTGAGTGCGTTAATTGTCCAAATATGACCATAGCAACCGAACAGAACTTAGCGAATTGCATTTCAAACCTTTCAATATTTTACTTGACTAGTAATTTGTTTAACAAACATGCCACTTAATTCAATGAGAAACAATACAATATATTCATTCTGAAGCAGCCGTTTCACTATCGCGCTATCAACTAAGATGTACTACATACATACATACATACATAGGTATCCTTTGCCATGAACCATATAATAATACTAAAGACAAAGAAATTCGTTTCAAAGTTATAAGTAGCTATGAGCAGCTATGATTTTCCTCTGTTTTCTTCCTTCTATTTTTTTTTTCCTCCCTTTTGGCAAAAAGGCCATTGGCACAAAACAAACGGTCGTAAAATAAATAATAGAGAGCGCCAGTAGAGAGCGTTACAAGAGGCAGAGGGTATAGGTGTAGTGGTTTTGGTTAGACGAGACGAGGCGAGGCGAGGCGAGGCGGCGACTTGTAAGTAAGCGCATAAACACACTCAATTTCTTCGATTGTTCGACAAGTTATGGACTTCCAGCTCATTGGACGGATCAATAAAACAAACCAACCGCCTTGAAAGCAATATACCGTGAAACCTTACGCAAACGTTATTTTATCCGCCGCTGGCTCGATCGCTTGTTGTATACCTATACGCATTTTGGATGGAAGTGAAGCTCTATAGGTATGCCCAAGTAATTACATGAGACAGCCTTCAAACAAGTTCTTGATAACGCTATTGTTGTCTTCATCAACAAAGCAAACCAACGGTTTTGCATTTTTAAATTGTTTTTGTAAGCAATTATCAATCAAAATTCGTTCTATTAATAAATGTCACCTTTTCAAATATATTGTTCATATATGTAGGTCATTTAATAAGTGAATTGAAGATATTGATACAACCATTTTCATCGCACTGTTTCCCTTGATTGAGCAGTATAACAACATTTCTGACTACCGGTTACAGTTTATCGTTAACTAAACCATAATAGCAAGGGTGGAGTATCCTCTTAATAAATAAATATATATATATATATATATATATAGATATATATATATATATATATATATATATATATATATATATAAAAGTATAAAATAACAGTAAATTGGGAGCCATATAACATCAAAACATAACAGTAAATACATTCTGAATCTTACATACATATATTGATATTTGTTCAAGATAAATAAATGTTATCTATAACGACAGTTTAGGAAATATTGATGGATGACTACTGTGTATATTTAAGGGGCGTTCGTGGTCTAGTAGCTAACGCTTCTACCTCACAGTAAGTGAACTTTAAAGTTTGCCTAGTTCGAATCCCACCTAGAACGAATGGAATTTTTCATCTGTGATTTACTTCAATAAAACGGTACGTCGGAAGATTTCTCCGGGTACTCCGGTTCTCCTGTTTAGAAAACACACAAACACATACCTACATGCTACTAAAAAAAAAACAGCCTAGGTACACTAGTCACGGCAAATATCGGCCAGGCACACTGACATCCCACAACACGCTGAAGAAGGAACATTCCCTATAGAGGTGCACTCTATAATAATAATAATAATAATAATGCATTTATTTCTGGCTAGTTATAAAGAGGTTGTTGGTATACATATGTACAAAAGAATCAACCAGTGCAATATAGTCAAGTCGGTTTAATAAATATATAACAAAGAATCAAACGGATAACGGAGAGTAAAAGTAGATAGAGATTCAAATATAAACATACAACGGTGTTCCCCGCACATTCGCCTATCTATTTCTGAAACAGCGAGAGAACCAACCATTAGAATGCTAATAAAAGACGGGCACACAGATAAGCGGCGCCCATTAACCGATTGCTTGGTGGTGCGAAGCACAACTACGAATTGGCCCACACAGACACAGGGTATGTCGGCTCTTTGGGGGGTAGTTAACGAGCTACTTAGCTGTTCCTAGGTGTAGGCCGACTGAACGCTCAACACTGCCACAAATTTACTACTTATTACTCCCGTTAGGAGCGGGGGATGGCAAGAGTGGCGCCCGAACAAAAGCGACTTGAATTAACACACAAAAGATAACTGATACGAGAACGCGGAATCTTGGATGGAAACGGTATAGAATTGTTTCACACCGTGATGATGCCAAAGTACCTAATTATCAAATAGATCTAAGCGTTACGAAGTATGCAGTTTGTTACTTTGTGTAACTTGATTATTATATTATGAAGTTATGCTTTAGGATGTTCCTGGAGGTAAAATTGTGGAAAACAACAATATCTTCACTTTACATCTAGCTAAAAGTCATAAGTGGTAGTCGCAGCTCTAAACTTCAAAGCAGGAATATATTTTTAAAATTTTAATTAGCTAAAGTTGTTAATTTGTTATTTATGGCAACTAAACTTTTGACAAAGAATATATTTGAATACGACTTGATAGGTGTATTTTTTAAAAGTATAAGAGACATTATGTATTTGTCCAACGTAAGAAATAGTATTTAAGAAAATTTTATATGTACCTACAACTATAACAATTATATAGGTACATTTTTTTTAGTTAATAAAAATATACATGTAGGTAATTTAATTTAAATTGACTTGTTTTTTTTTTGTTCTTTAATTAAGATAACTAAATTTGTTATAAACAAACTGTGCGCTGGTATCAAGTTACAATAATCAAACTACAGAATTGGATGTTTTTAACGATTTCTATTTAAATTCTTGTAAACTGAATAGTGAATGTTTTACAAACTTTGTGTTAACATTCTGACATACACCTTCACGTGTTTTTAAATGTTAAATTTTGTTTGGATTTGTTGTTTCATTCATTATCTATCTGTTTTTCTACGTATAGATCACATGTTAATTAATAATATAGATAGGTACATATATAACTTTTAAAACATAGTGAAAAGTATTTATAAATAATATTAAAAAGTTTGACCAATTTTGTAACATTTTGATTAAATATCCTAAACATCATTAAAGTAGTAACCGAGAGGAATTAATTTTTCACGAGTAAAAATTTCAGTTCATAGGGAGTCAAAGTTAGCACTCTCCACAATTAAATATGATAATTTAGTATACTAAAAGCTGGTGACGCATAACAAACCAAAAGTGAACGAAGGTGTGATTGCTCCTTTTAGGTTAATTAAACTTGAGCTCATCAACGCACACATACGACGATCCTTATACGAAGTTTCGGGGGTCCTTAGAACGGTTAAGTTCATGTGTATATTATATATGTATGTATGTACGTATAGTGACAGTGCGGTGAAACATGCAGAGTCAGTGTGGAAAATGTTCAATACAAGTCGCGTGCGCTGTTTATCACCGCGTGATGAAGATGTCGCCTTAACAAGCGAGCGAGACACTGATCCACCGTTCTGTGTTTACCGTCTAAACACCCACATATATCCCTCTGTCAACAGACAAAGATAGGGCGAATATGCGTGATGTTGTTGGGGTGTTGTTTGTGGACGGAAATGAGTAAGGGAATATCAAGTACTTCAACGGATACCACCGTTTGAATACATTTATTATTATTAGTTTTTGAAAAAAATTTTTTTGTCGATGTTCTTTGCCATGGCAAATATTGGTTTTGACTATCAAATAGTATATATGTTATTTTTTACTTTATATGATAATAAAGTTTAACAATTTGTTTATTCTCTAGCGATGGAAAGTATGATTGCGAGAAGAGTGACTGTTGGTTGTAAGATTTTAGGGGTTTTAGGATTGTGTGCAAGAAATTTTAACATTTTGAAAGAATCTCGAATGAAAGATTGACGGAAAAGATTTCCGTGGACGATGGTGTGAAAATGCGAGGTCGCTCTCGGAATAAGTGGATAAATATGATTGAGAAAGTGAGGCGCGCGAAAGAAGAGTTGTGAGTAAGCCTGTGTATGAAGAACTTGATGAATCTGAATGAAGCAAAAGAAGTCAAGATGGGAATGGGTGTAAAAGGTTTTATGCCACCCCATTTGATGGGAACAGGCATGAAGTTATGTAGCTTACAATTACATAATGGAAATGATTTTATTTGATGATAATAGCAAAATAATAATTAGGTGCACACCTGGTCCATCAACATAAATCCAACTGGCCTGGAGAAGGATTAATAATTTAAAACAAAAATTCACGCGCCATAGATATAATTGGCGGGGATTTTGCGGTGCGCGGCAGTAAAATTAACCGGAGCGGTTTCTATGCGAACCGACCGGCCGGCCGATGATTTATCGTGCCATCTGGGACACTGGTCATTCGTCACGTGACCAATTACAGCTAACAAATCATATCTAGTTAGTGGGCACCGGTGACTGTACGCGTCCGGTGCGTATCCTTCCACATCCCACTCCTTTCTCTATCTCTCTCTCTCACACGCAATCCTGCTCTCCACTACAATATCGTTTCACTCTCGCTGGATATGCTTATGGGTGTTCTCCTCTCTACCGATAAGTCGTTCTCCTGTGTTGTCCTGTGATATGGTCGTTCTATATATTCTGCTCTCGCTGGATGTGCTGTATTTAGGTGTGTGTGTGTGTGTGTGTGTATTATATATATGCATATGCGGCCAGTGTTGGTAGCAGCATGTAAATCGCGGTCGCGAGCCTTGTTAGTAAATAAATTAGACACGTAATACGCTCGCTTGAGTCAGACATCCGTCCGTGCAACGTGTTTTTTTAACATTTATACAAATTGAGTCAAAGCGAACGTTTTACACTTGCGTTTAATAAAAACATTTTTACCGCTACACAGAATAATTGAATTTTATTACAACCCATCTGTGCATCGCATAGCAACTTTGTCAAGTTGGAACCAAATTAAAATGTTTTCCGAGCCACCAGATACATTCTTTTCACTTTCTTATGCGAATGTATATAAAGAAGTATTGTAATCGTGGCAGTTTTCGAACTCGAGATTTTCAAGGAAATACACGTTGACCTTTCCTGACTTTTTGGAATGTCTGTATGTATGTCTTTGAATGCTCTACAGCCAAATCTGTTGAAACTATAAGCATAATATTTGTATATGACTCGCAACAAATCCTCTTTTGAAAAGAATTTTTAAACCAGTAGTGTATGTTTACTCGTCATTTTTTTGTTGTATTTGCAATATCCTCGAAGCGGCTGCACTTACAGCAAATATAGCTAAACTAAAAACTTTTTGTTGCAAATTTTCTTGAAAAAGTATTCCAGTTTCAAGAAAATTTTTATAGAATTTCTTATTTATAGTGCCATTGTAACGTAGGTATGTAAAATTATATTTAATAAAATAGATCCACTATGCCCGTCAAGATATTAACAGAAAGACAAAATTAACTTAAATAATTTGATACTGATTGTCAAAAATAAATTGAGGGAGAAAGTGCTTCAAATGTTAATAAATATTCAAAATATTCTGGTCTTGGTAAATATTTAAAAGTATTATTTTTCTAACGATTTATTTCACATATCTATAGTTATTTAAGTATTTAAATTATTCAAAAAATATAATTCATCAATTATACAATCCAAGCAATGCGCTGCGAAGTAGTCCTAAGGGCATGTGTAATACATGATGGCGCCATAGGCTCAAGGTCAAACAAATTATTAACATGACTATGGATGCGCGAGATACTTAAAATCGAATTAGAATCTAGCATTCTCTTATTATGCGACTGATTTCCAATTTATAATGAATGTGCTAGCGCTGAAAAGTTTTGTTTGGCAAAACTCGTGTTGTTTTGTGTCTCGGGAAGGCGACCCACACAAACACAGAGTAAAAGAGAGCGAGATAGAGAGTTGTGTGTTCAAGCGCAAAGGGATTACTTTAGCTGGAGCGCAAAGAACACGGAAACAACTATTTAACACAACAATCACGTGTGTGTGGTGTGCCTAGGCGAGCTGTCGAGCACCTCAGGCGAGCGTTACACAAATGTCTTCACGGGTTATCAGGCAGGCTATGTGCTCGGCACGGCGCGGGTACACGCGATAAAATCAGCCGCGTGCGCGCTTACTCCTTACCACACTGTCACGCTGCTGCTACTGCTGCTGCTGCTGCTGTTGTGAACGAACCAACTTTAAAGTGGCATCGTTTCCGAAGAACCTTGCCGTCATCTCCTCGCAGTCCATTTTGCATCTCGGTCCGTTTATCTTTACTGCCCTGACAACAGCATGTGACTATACAGGGGGTTAAGTGTAAATCGACACTGGGTTCTGATTCAGTTTATCGCCGGCTTGGGTTAGCGAATCTTGCTGCATTGTTTGGACATATGCTGTTTTGCTTTCTAAGACATATGTACGTAGTTTCGTCACTGCGATGATGCGTTATTTTGCCTTTAGTGATTCCGTTTGCGATGTCGAAGAAAGTGAGCGAAGCGCACTAAACAATGGTCTCAAAGTTGAATTAGTTACGTTCGAGCAAAGAATTTTGAACGATAACCCGCCTGCGTGCCTCGACAAAAGAAGTTAGACAAGAGAATAGACAAACATTCGTACAGGAACAACGTCGAACGAATACAGAGTAGTTTGCCACTCACTCTCTTTCTTTCTCTCTCTCCACCCGTCTGTCTGATGGCTGTCTGTCTCTCTTCCAATTTCAAACACTCCCTATTCCCTCAAAGTACGAAGCGAACAAATGAACAAGAAAAAATCCAATGAATTGTCTTGCATCTTAAGTTGTCTGAATTTACAAACGGTGACAAATTCAGGAAATTATACATATTGTAAAACTCCACAAACATCCAAAGTGATTAATCTACTTTTAGAAGACAGTTTTTAATTAAAACATTATTACTAGTGATTTGCTAATGACCTACACACATATATATATATACATACATATTTACACAATAAGAATATAACTAATAATGTAATGTCAAGTCGTATTTTATATCAAGAATATTCTGAATGCATTTAACTTTTGAAAGAAAATATATTTAGCTGGTAAACGATTCGTCTAGTTCCCTTTACGATTTGCTTTATATAGTGTATGTTTAGATTCGTTTAGATAGCACGTTGATACTTTCCGACAAAGTACTTAAAGTTATCCCGTACGCGCGCGTTGCAAATGCTGTTCGATTTTCTTTCCAAGTGTTCGTAAATGTTAACAATTGGCTTTGAAGTGAGTATCTGCGCGGGATATCAGTGGCTGCTCGGATTTACTCGTCGACTCCCAAAACAATAAAAAACAACTCGACAAACTCCCAATAGATCCATCGCGAACGATGACCGTGCTCAGTGCTCGTTCCCAACGGCATTGAGCCAGCTACCGCGCTGCACCTCGTCGTCCGTTGGCCAACGTCAATCGCAATCGCAATGGTAATGTTGCGTGTGAACACCGACTGACAATGCGGTATCGTCTGGATTAATTGCGTTGAGGCATAGTTAATTATGCCCCAGTTGCCAATGGGAAACATTTTTCACGTGATTTAATTAGTGGCTTTTAGAAGCGAAGTACCTATCTACGCACCTTAGGGCTTTTATATTTTCTAGACATAAATGAACTGATTCACAATTGGTTTTGCAACTCAATCAGAAGCGTACATCAATTTACAATTTCCGTTGTGTTTACAAGCTGCTAATGGCACATCTGATTGCTTAAATGCTTGCGTAAATCGTGAACCAAAAATTTAATTTCATGCAGCTTCAAGCTACCTACAGACTGCAGATTATATTTTCCCTTATACAAATTTCTTATTGCTAAATAATTCGCTTTCTTATTTTATCATGGTCATATATTAATATTACATATGAAGCACTCTTGTTATTCTTTTCATTGCTACAAGATTAAAACATCTACAGTGATGCCTTGCACAGAACTTTCTTATATTTTGTTTAGATAGGAAGGATATTGAAAAACATATTTTTAAATAGTCAATAGAATATAATTATAGCGCAATGTTTTATTAGAAATTATTATGACCGGACGGTCTTTTAATATTCAAATAAACAAAAACCTAACTTTTGAAACGCTTTTTTTGCAGGAATAGTTGATATGATTTATTAAATACAATTTTCTATACTTACGTAACTATGGCAACATAAATAAGAAATTTAAAAACTTCAATAGCAATTTTCTTGTAGCCGGTACACTTTTTGAAGTAACTTTTCAAACGAAAGTTGTGCAAAATAATAATAACTGTCATTATAAATAAAACTATTTTTACTATAAGCGCAACCGTTTTGGAGTTATTGCAGAAACTACAAAAAATGGCTAGAGTAAACATGTACTTCCGGTAGAAATATTAAAAAATACACGTCTCGACGATATAAAGTTACTTAAGTATAAAGTTTCATAATTTTACCTTCAATCGTTTTGGCTCTACAGCGTTCACCGACAGATAGACGGACAGACAGACAGACAGACAGACAATCAGACAGACAGACAGACAGAGAGCGAGCGAGATCATTCCGAGTCAGGGAAGGCCAAAAAGAGTATTTCCATTAAAATCTCGAGTTCGAACATTTTCTTGATTATTATATTTCCTTATATACGAAAGTAAAAACATTTAAATCGTCATTATTGACGAATTTTCGCTAGTAAGCTAAAAAAAAAGGTATACTCTAAAAAAGTCGGTGTATTATATACCTACTAGTATCCGTTTTCATATTAAAATGAATAAAGTAAAAGTAAAAATCAGCAGCCTCGTGGGAATGTATTGAGTTCGCAATGTGTAACATCATCTCTTTGAGAGATACTGAAGGAGTGGCGTCATAAGATCCTTCACCTTACTCGAAAACTCATCAAACCTTCCATAGAACTTATAATAATGCTGTTCCACAAGTTTTTTAAACAGTATTTTTGTGCTGCACGTAATGATATTTCCATGGAGAAGTTTTCCAACTTGTTTGTAACAAGACACATCTTTCTGGCTTGCTGGCCAACTTTCAGCTTCTTGTTAACATCGCGGAGAAAAGATTGAACGGCACTCTGTTTTTCGAGCTGAGCCCAGTCGTCGTTTCACGCGGGGCCAGCAACGCGCGCGCCTTGTCTTTCGGAGGAGGGTTCGGGGCACAGCCATGAATTTGTGGCTAGGGGGACGCTGCAATCTCGTCATCGCTCGTTCGCCGTGCCTTCATTTAACGAACAAAATGAAAAGTGTGCATCCACCAGCACTTCGCAGCGCCTCTCGACCACCATGTTGGGCCCCCAGATGATCGTCATATGCTTGGGATAATCTTTGTGTAGTCTGCGGATGGTGACGCGCTAAATCTTCCTCTTTTACGATGCCTAAAAAAGGTGTTGTTTACTCGATCTTGCATTTTGAGGCAGGGGATAAATTGTGGTTACTAGCAAACACCCGTCAATAATAATGGTTATTATTTTAAACTTAAGATCATGAAAACCAATCATTAATAACAGCCAGTAGATATATGCGTAATATGTTTTAACTAGACAACATTTCTAATTCTTTCGGATATACAGATTCAATTCAATTATCAGTGTAATTTGTGTAGTCCTTACAAGTCATTACATTACAACAAACATATATGTAATACAATAATGTGTATGTTATTTCGTTTAACATTCCAAGCCCTCATATACTGGTTCGTTTGTGACACCGAAGCGAATGCAGATGTAAGAAGAGCGGTAACAATTTCGTTAAACGATCAGCCGAGTCGTTAATTTGAGTTTAAATTACAAGCGAATCGATTAGCACCTTCGCAAATCACGCGAAATGAAATCTGGAATTTCATTACAGCCGAGAGATTTAACAGTAGTCGTAGTTTGCTGTGTGGCATTCTCTTCTCTCTGTCTATTCCTCCTCTTTCCAATCCAACACCGATTGCATTTGATGCGCATGACAATACTTTGTCTCACTTGCGCTTACCGGAAGTTTCGCCATTGATGGAGACATTCTTCATAATAACAATTATAACGGAAACGGATATGATCTCAATTCGCAACCGTGCGACTAACGGAATCGCAGATTTCACGCGCTTGGCTACCTACCAGTTTTACCACACCAGGGAAATCTTACGGATAAAATCGAATGTTTCTATCTTAAATCTGGCTCAATTCAATTTTATAGCTGATGCATACTTTATAGTAGCAGTAGCACTATAATAAGAGTATAACGGTGGCTATTCATAAATATGACATTATGTCTAAGAACATTAACTCAAAAGAAATTAAATTAAATCTATACAGGTTTCGGAAAACTCTGGAATATAAACCGGTAAAGAAAAGAACGAATTGGAAATGACGTCATCACTATTTAATGTTTAATTCATTTATAGTGCTATATAAGCAATGAATATTACGAAGGTTCGCACACACGTATATACATATCTATGTATGTATTTATGTATGTGGCGTACGTTCCAGTGTAGATCGCCGTTAATCAAAATGTGTTGTCATTGATATATACATATTTCCCTTCTGGATATCCATCAATGTGGATAGATATATGGACACGTGTATCATCATGGAAATAGCTTTCATGTTGAAATATTCACTGGAGTGGACACAGAAATTATTATGTATCGCAGCAAAAAGTATTCAATTAATAAATTCGTTACAGAAATGCTTTTCCATGTATGCTTAAAAAATTGGGATTTCATACAGATTTGTTTTTAAACAAAGCCAATACTTAGTATATGTAGTACTTACACTCAATACAATAATCTGCACGATCAAAACGAAAATTAAAAGCAACAAATGGCGAGCGTTTTGGTATATAAACAATCCATACAATAATCAAAACGACGATCAAAGCAACAATCAAAACGTTAATCCAAACAAGTGCTAACAATCAAAATATAATCAGTCACGGCATAATGTCAATTGTATGGGGAAAAGAATCTTTAGAAATATATTTGAACAGCAAATCAACACTAACATTTACACTAATATTATTTATATTGATATGTTACTTTAAAAAATGTATATTTATATTATATTTTACTGAATTGTTTCAAAACTATTAGAAGATAAAATCTTAATTATCTATTCTAGTTTCTAACTGCCAAATTTATATTATTTAGCAATTTCTGCACTACTTAATGATTATAATACTTTTGATTTTACTCTGAAAAAACATTATTTTATATTCATCAATTTTTTTAAATGAATGTATAGGCTAATTCTTCTTATATGTAGGGCTTATTGGATTAAAAACAGTTTGTGTAAAATCAGTTTAGTATCCCAGATACATAACCGTGCACTAAGCCTCTCTGTACTACGTATGGCAAACACCATTTTTTAAAGAGTGTATTTTATGAATACGAACTGCGAGTGTACGTATAGAGATCAAAAACGAGGGATTCATAAGTTATTGGATGTTTGGTGCAAAACCAATCATAGTATTACAATTTCCTGAAACGAAGTGTTGCATTTGGAAGTCGGTGGCGAAATGAAAGTTTACCAAGGTATCATCACCATAGAGGAAGCTTGGCCAATGTTTACCTAGGATAGTAATATTCGCTTGATGAAGTAGCAAAGCAGACGAGACTTTTATTTGCTTGTTTGAATTGTGAGTGAAATTATTTTAATACAACGATGGCGATTTCATCATCATCATCATCATCATCATCATACGTATTCAATTTTTTTCTAGAACGACGCATGATGCTAGTGCGAGTGCGGTGCTCGTAAATTCAACATCAAAGCGGTTTCAGCTTTGATATTATTATGTCTAAAATTAAAGACGTCTCATGTACCAATTTGATATCACTCAAGGGTTTATTTAATTTAGAAAATGAAGTTTCCGCGCCAGAGAAAGACGACCCCAAGCCTGTTGTTGTGCGCTCTCCTTCTCCAACAAATTGTGTCTCCCCGATGCAGTCATTATATAAAGACGTTCGCAAAGAACCGGGAGATTGCCAAATTAATCACGTTGATAATCTTTCAACTCGAGAACCAACCAAGCACCACCACTGTTTATCTAAAGCGAACTCAAAATTCTTAAACCAATTTCTTTTAGTGTTGACTGGTTAAGCTTTTCAAAATAATCAAATCCATTCGATTTACAAATCAAACACAATATAGGTATTAATAAAGGATTTTGATTTAATTGTAGTCGTAAATATTTGTGTTCATATTTAGTTGTGCTAAAATAGTAATTTGTCAATTTTTTCCGCTGATACCTGGTCAATTGGATTGTGAAATTTTTAGTATGACAATTTCAAATGAAGCAAAACCGTTAAAACACAAAATAAAATATTAATTTGAAAATTATTTTAGTATGTATGATCGTCAAATGCGACATACACTCGTATGTATAGACTAGTGAATACTCAATAATCATAATAATTCACACAGAGCGTAAAACCAAAAGTACTTTATAAGTCATGGTAATCTATAATTATACGTTAGAAACCAAAACAATTTATCAAAGAAACCGTTATGATTTTAAGCTTTGATATAATAAATATTTACAAAATTTGTTTGAAGAGTAAGAAACAAAACTTCACAAGAAGATACAATTAAACTGACTACGTTTTGTTTGATTGCTATAGTTATGATGTTTTGATACAATTAAGTCATGTAATTACAACGGAATGTATACTGTTTGATATTTCTGACTGTGAATTAAATAAATCAGAATAGACTGGCTTTTCTTTATAGAACTTATTGAGAAATTAATGTAGAATGTTACTGTAGCTCTAATAACAAAGCGTCATCGTATAAACAAAAGTCTACATCAAACAAAAGACTTACAACAATGCCTTTAATATAAAAATTATTACAAATAATTATAAGAGAAATATATGTAAACATTAAATGTTTCTACAAATTGAGAGTAGCAAGGTTTGATAAGTATATTATATCTACAAGTATTCCTGAACTTGTCTTGACAGACTTGTCTATTTTATTTGCCATTTCACTTTTCCGGTTACCAGGAATTAGGTTCTATTTTTGAAAGATTGTAATAACGAGTTTGCCATGAAGTGAGAGAATTCTTATATTATTTACTATATGACATGTGTTATCAGCCACAAATCACACAAAGCACTTTCAGAGATTTTTTCAAGAATAATAAAAATGATGGCATTTATTCACTTGTCAATTATAACTCGCCATAGACAAAGTGGAAATTGTTTAAATTTTGTTCTTTTAATGAATATTAATGTTAATATTATAACAAACGAAGGTTATATTTAAATATATATTAATTTAAAATAACAGATAGGTGGATAGACAGACAAACAGATAGGTATATAGATAGACAGAATTGTGGAAAAAGTCAATATGGATTCAGAATGCTTTAACGGGATATATCCGTTTAGATGTTGGATGGTTGAGTTGAAGATATTGATGGAACCAATTTTGCAATATTGCAACATGCTAGAGTGAAACTAGAGATTAAAGTCCCAAACTAAAACAGCAATTTTAGGAATCACCATTGAAATTCTTAAATTTCTTATTTATATTCCTATAATTTATTTATTAATCCTTTCAACAATGTTTGCCAATTGTTGAATAGGATAATAAAATAGACTCAAATTATTAGGGATTTTACATTTATCATCTATTGTTATAAATAAATTGAGTGAAAAATCTTTCCAAGCGTTATATAATCTTAATTGTTTAAAAATTTGTATTTAAATATCCCTTCGAAACAAAATATGTCTACTACGTATAAGAAAGTCCAGTGCGAGACACTATTTAAATGAATAATGTCAAAGATGGAAACAACGTAAAGTGAGTGATATCGAAGTTTATTTTTGTAAAATAATACGCGAGTAGGTACATACATATGTATGTATATAGTTTTCGATATCGATACTTTGTTTACACAGAGTACATTAATAATACTGAATAATGCGATTATAATCGGTTGATTTCCTTTGAATAAAATTAGTATGCTTGACAGAGCAAAGGTGTAAAGTGAATAATTTAATCGCAACAATACACAAAGAGCCACATATCTAAAATTGTTTGAGCATCAAGTCACTTCTAAAAGACACACACACACAGCACATAGCGCGGGACTCAAAGACCACCTCACATAGCACGCGTTCTTCAAGGCTATAGCGCGCTGTGCTACACCACACAGCGCGAAAAAACACTAGCGCGCCTTTACGCTAAGTAAAACCAAAGCGGCGGCGGCAACGGCAGCGGCAGGCGTAGTTGTTCTGCAATCCTTCACAAACTCTCGCTTGGGGTGGAAAGGATTTGAATTCCTTCCTGCTTTGTAACGGTATGTTGACACAACCCGTGTTTCTTAACCCGTTATATAACCTTTCCACCTAGTTTACTTTGACACGTGGGATCTTATACAGGCTGCGCTATGGTCGCTTTACGCCACAACACACACACCCCCGTTTATTTCCCCGCCATTCGTGAACCTTTCAAGGGTCAACCAGTGCTTATCAAACAAAAACAATCAGACGGTCGGTGATTGATTTCTGTACAAACAAATCGTTGCTTCTCAAATCGATACTGTCATAATATTGTTTAAACTATATCATTGACTATTTTGAATAATGTTGTACTAGTATATCTATTTTACTATGCGTCAAAATAAATAACTTTACTATCTACTAGTAGTATTACGGGCGGCTGGATAAAAAAAAAAAACAGGATAACATAAGGCAGGATAAATGCATATAAATGTATCCTAGTTTTGAATAAGAGAACATTTAAAAAGTTTTCAGTTCGCAACAAAACGCTGGCGTGTTATTTTTCAATTCACAAACAATTAATTGAAACAAAAGTGGCTTTTAACGACACATAGTGCGATATCCCACAGGGACAATATGGTAATAATTGTGCGCATAAAATTAGTCTGCAGTCCTAGAAAGGTAAAGCGCGAACGTTTAGTTTCACGAAATCCCGTTTGCTACTATAAACAATTAACTTCTGCCGCCCCTAGACTTGCCACCGTTGTTTTTCTCCTTTCTTGTTTTGTCCACTTTTTTTGTGTTTGTTTGCCACTCTCGTGGATTTATTTTTATTTCTTTCCATGCAATGTCACACTGAAGTTGCTTACTTGCTAGCGAGGGTTCTTGTTTTTTATTTTTTATTGTATGTGTGTGTGTGTGTGTGTGTTAGTACATTTTTTAGCCCGTTTTTCAAAGCTACGAAATTAACTTGGAGTAAATTTATGAGATATTTTCAACGTTCATTTAACGCAAGATAATTGTAGCCGAACCTGAACAGTTGCGGTGATAATACGGCCGACCGAATTAATGGTCACCGACTGTTATCATATTATGAGACGAGGGTACAAAAATTGTCTCAAAGTGCCACATAAAATACTTGTCTAAATATTGGCGTAAACTATAATTCTTTTTTTAATTAGCAAAGATTCGATAAAAATGGCGAAACCACGACAACATCTTTTGAAAGTAATTTTCTTAGCCAAAATACAATGTTACAGTATAATATGGTCTTGAACGTAGAGTAAATAAAAGAAAGCATTTCAGGGTCAAATTGCACCGTAACACTATAATAATGTCGTTTTATGCTGTGATGTCAATTATATGTAAATACCCCACACAAAGTAAGCACTTTAGCCTTCTATACTTTATATATTTTTCAATATTAATTATTTCTGTTAGTTTTATATTGTTGTTCTAGTCATGCAATTTTGTTTGTTTCGTTTTGTCACGTTGTAATCGTTATGTTTTATTTTAATCTCTATATATAAAGTATTTCCGTAAAATACACAATGTATGAATTAAATGCCCTAAATTTTGTTTGGATGCTATATGTTATTTTACAGCTTACAGAATGTATTCACGAATGCAATCACAACTAACGTTATATTATTTAGTAACTAATTTCTTATTTACTCTTAATGTTTTTTTTTTCGTAATAAATAAAGTAAAAACTAATTATTGTATTCACTGTGTTACTGGTTACTATATAATAGCTCAAAGTAATAATAATTATAAAGAGAAACTTCCTAAAAAGTAAATAAAAAATTGAAGTTTTACGCGGTAGTTAAAAAATGTAGGCAATTCGGTGAATAATGAACTTAAAAAATGAAATTGAGGGTCGTTATAAAATCCATCTAGATTTTTGATGACTTTACGAGTTTCGGAATAATTTATAAAATGATAAATTACTATAACTGACCGAGTTGCCGGTTAGTTTCGTATACTGATGCTGGAATGACATACATATATACTTGTGACTGCGCTAGGAGCTCGAACATAGTTCACCAACTTCCCGCAGCTTCTATGCAATTAATTAATTAACCTATCGAAAACAATCCGCACCTGTCCTCCACGCTCAGGTACACATAATTTATTTATGCAAAACAATAACGGAAATGTATATGTGTAGCGGATTTAACTTGTACGCGCAACCAGATGGTGCTTACTTTTTTTTTTAACTTTCTCTGCGTTGTGAGTGTTTGCTTGGCTAAATGATTTATAGCTAGGATAATATTATCACATATAGTTTGACGGTTTTTAATAATTATTGTTAGAATCATTTGAAAGTTTAAAACCAATTTTTTTCTTTTAAACAACCTTGACTGAGAAGGTTTTCGACTTGGATAACTACCTTTGATGTTTGTCTGCCTGTATGTATGTACAAGAAGCAACCTTTAGTAGTAAGTGTAAATGGATGTGGAACAGAGTAAGTATGTATGTACGTATGTATATATATATATATGGTTGTGAGTAGCTAGCAACGGCTCATTCGATATGCATACAGTCCTGAGCGACACAGGACGGATGTGATCGCAACCCCGTTTGTGTGTGATGTCCAGTTCATGCATTATTCGAAGCTATTCAGGCCACCGACCGTCTCTGCTTATTCGTATCCGTTGTTCTATCATGGAAATTAGTACGAATTTCAAATGTTACAACCTACGGGGACTGTACTAAGTTATTTCCTCGCGTGTGAGACACTAGTAGGTAGGTTCTGGTGCACAACGGAAGTGGTAAAGAACTAAAACAACAACAGAAGAAACACAGCACATGAATAATCCAGCAATGCTTGCTTCCGAACTGTGCGAATTGGACAAGACGAAGAGGAGCAAGGTCGGTAGCGCCATAAGAAATGCACACGCTCTTGAAGATTACCCTTGTAAATATATTATGGCCTATTCTCACTCGCGGAATTTCTAAATTCAATCGCACTCAGTTTCATTGCTGCGTGTCCGAAACAAAGCCTACCATCTCTCTTTCTCTCTCTCTCTCTTTCTCTCCGTCTTTGCCGCACTGGACCATCTGCCTCCAAACAGTGTCGTTTTAAGGAGGAAGAATGTTGCATTTTGTGATAACATCGATTTATGTCAGCCATTTTCATTTTTACACATGTCCAGTATCGTACGTCATACTCCTCGTTGCTTTACTTTGAAGCAAAAGAAAGTAAAAAACAGCGCTCCGAGGCGCGACATATTATACTAATATTATTAATTTCTTTATAAACATGATTCCACTTCAACAGATACTTCTAAATATATGCAAAGGGTATAGTATTACAAATGTTGATGATATCGTTATGAAATATGAAGTCCATATTCAAAAAAAAAACATCTATGTGATGTATTAAATTTAAAAACATTTTATCTCCAAATTTTCTACTTGTATTTTAATCAAAATCATATGTGTACCTAATGAATTATATGTATGCACCTATACAATGCCATAAGATTTTTTTTAAAATGAAAGCAGTTCGGATTTTTTTTAAAACAATTCTATAATACAAAAGATTTTATTTTAACTTTCTTATACAAATTAATAAGTAATATCGATCATTTTTGGATTGAGCCACTTTCAGTATGAAGTCTATTTTTTACATGGTTAAGTTTAAAAAAAAAAAATTTACGGTATGATATAGGTAGTAAGTAATAATAAATAATTATAATATGTTAACAATAAATATATATATATTAGATATTTCAAAATTATGTCGTACAACTCAAAATTATTATCGACAAATATGTTTGCAGTACAACATATATATTAAAAAAAAAATCTTGCAGCAATTTAGGAAAGAAAAAGTGATATTCCTACATATTTTCGAAATTGTATTAAATTTTTTAATAAGAGTCAGAAATACTACACTCTATGCATAAATTTCAAGATATCTTTTGAAGTAGAATTAAAAACTGTTTTTTTTTTTAGATTTTTGGCGCTGTCCTTTCACCTGAAACCAACTCTGTATAGTTGGTGCAAAGCTGTTGTGACAAATCTTTTCACAAACGTTTGCCCACTTTCGCAGATTGAATGTTGCACTTTGCTGCGATCACGCTTATTGGCCACACTCGACACGCACGCACTCTACAATCGAATGTTATCGTGCGTGTATTTTATTTTTGTGGCGTTCAACACCTCCCAAGCAAAACACAGTCACAGATTTGGGGTGAGTTTTGTATCTATCAACAATTTCGTTGTTTCAGGCCAGACAATAATCGCGTGGCGACATTCGGTTGTTTACGATTTTGATTTGTTTGTCGTGGGAATAATAATGAGTTTACTTGATTTAAAAATAGCGAATGCCAAGAAAAAAATCAATAGCAAAGCTTACGTTTTTGGTCGATAAAAATAACATCAGGTTACATCAATGTTGTCGTTTGATTTGACGAAAGATAAAGGTATCTATATAATCTATCTAATATGCTTAATCTAGTATGTAGGTAGGTATTATCTATTTCTAATAAATCGTAATTTTGCTTAGAAATTCTGGTTCATGTGTAAATTGATAATTTATAGAGTAGTCATTAGCTTATACAAGTTATCTCTTTTCGTATAAATATAATGTTAACCAAATGGCCAACCGTTTTTCACCAAATTTGTTACATGTATTGTAAAGATTCCCAATTAGATATGTCTACATTTCACATCCGGTAAATCAAAAAAAAAACGGTACTACTTAGTTCTAAAATTTATTCTATATAATCAATCAAATATACTTCAATCTATGCTTAGTATCTTTAGGTAGCTCGTGCATAATCATGTAAATTGTATACTTACATCAAAAACTAAAATAGATAACTAAAATTTTATGAATTCCAATAAAACAAAATATTATTTTATAATATAAAATGTATAATTTACATTAAATTTTAGAAATAATTTAAATCATATCGAGAGTGAAGTGATCGTATCTTGATTGCTTACATGTGATTATTGCTTCGATCGATTATTGCATTGATTGTTAATGTAATTAAACGTACGCCGTTTGTTGGTTATTAATTTCGTTTTAATTGCTTTGATTATTGTATTGGTTGAACCAATATGATATTTAAGCAAAATAATTAAGTATGTTTATGAGGCCTAAGCTCTGCGTTCACTCGAATTCATAGATTAAAAAAAAAAGCCTTGACGCTACATTTGTGTATAACAAAGCAATGATTGTAGAATGCTTTGAATTTTTTTTTAATGGCTGTAATGTGGTTGAGGAGTAAACGAAAGTAATAATGAATCAATGTCCAATCAGGTATGTATGTATGTATGTATGTACCTATGGTAGCATTTGAGTATATTGATTTTTCGTTTCTGGAAGAGCGGAATTGCACAGAGGAGCGGAGTGGGAATATTTAATCACAACTTCCGAATGGAATGTACACAATGTTGCTACATCGTAGAAGATATGTAATCCAACTACTGACCGGAGATATTTCTATAGCCTGAGAAAGGGTGAGTAGGAGTGAGTGTATCCAATTTCCAACAACATCACCACTCCCGCCCGTGCACGCACGCACGCACGCAAGCAAGCAAGCAAGCAAGCAAGCAGCAGTAGCAGCGTAACCGGTTCAGACGCTCACTGTGATAACTGTCCCAAGACGACGACTCGTCCTGAACGATGTTTATTCGCCTTGATTAATTGTTAGTAGTAACAAAACAAATATATGTAACACTGTTCTAATCAACTACAATCACTGACTTTTGATGTTTACTATTCATTTGACCCCAATTTATGGATTATTAATCAATATGATGCGTAAAAACATTACTTACCTAGAAATTCCCTAGAGAATTCAAGTAAAAAAATTAATAAACATTTTTATATAATTTTATTTTTAATTCTTAAAGTACGCATGAATACATTTATTTATATGTACTTTAGAACTTAAAACAAAAGATACTCATATATATTTTAAGAAAAGTAATAAATTCGTACATCAACGAACAACCCTGGATTTACTTTTAAAGTAGAAGTTTACAAAATGAAACATCATATTTTTTCAAATAGTTATTTCGAACAGGAAGACATTAAAAGCTTACTATAACTTAGCATAAAGTTTGCATCAATCCTTTGTATAATATATTGCTACTCAGAACATGTGGGCTAATAATTGATCTAGTCCAGATACACAGGCAACAACCTTACGTCATTTTGTAACTAAAACCTGCTAAAAACTTAACAACATGAAATTTCCTGCTGGCATAAAAAACTATTGAAAATAAAATGAAAAGTATTTATCAAAAATTATTTAAAATAAAATAAACTGTCGTAGAAGATGAACTTCATTTTAAAAATTATAATTTTGTCCAGTTTCACGACTTAATATAAAAGATTAACATTTTTTTTTAAACGTATAAGTTGGTAATTTTTACACATTTGCTACCGTTCTTTATTTCATTTGACGTTTGCTATTTTGCTGTGGTAAACTTATTCGGCTATTCAAAAACAATCCTACAAATGAATTGTAAACTAAGTTTATTATCAGGTTTCTAAAAAAATATATTTTAGAATTAAAATGTTCGATTCTATGGTAGTGTAAACACAAAATTTCAATCTAGTAGCTTGTGTACCCGGACTATATCTCTAGTCAATATAGTTTTTCTTTTTGTAAATAAATGGAAAAGAAATATGAAAAAGTTGTAAAATAAATATAATAACTGAAAATCCAAATAAAATATTGAGAAACATATAAATAACTTAATCCTCCGTGGATAGATATGCTGAAACTACATTTTAAAGTATACTAGATGTGTTAAAGAAAGCAAATGATGATTGTTGTTTTCGACATAACAAAAGCTTGAGTGATCCGTAATTTTCATAGAAATATCCTGATTGTTAGAATTCACCTAAGTATATACATACATACATACATATATAGTATGTTGATTTTCTTTTCGGTTGTCGCGATTCATTGGCAATGATATCAATCCATTTCTAGCGATCAATCTAAAATATTTATAGAATGGAACACCTTTGACAGTGAACATTGAATTTGGAAAAGCTATTGACGGCCATCAAGTTGAATGTGTGCGTGTGCTGTAGTGCCGTGCCGTGCATGTTTTGAAAATCAATTTCAGCCAGGATCACCGGTGTTATTATATTTTGATGCGGCAATAAAAGTGATAAATATTAAATTTCACGTTTCAGCCAGCAGTGTAAGAAATGTGTGCGCACGCCACTGATTTCAATCCGCTGGTTTTTCGTTGCCCATAAAAAGCTTTCTACTAAATTAACAACGAATAGAAACGAGAACCGAAGCGACCGATAGCTGCAGCCAGTCGCATTACTAAATCTGCTATAGCAAACATAAAGTTTTACCAAGTCGAAATGTAGGTATGTACCTAGCTATAGCTATATATACCGAATCGTCGACTTCCATCTAATATTTACAAAAATATATATATATATATACATACATACCTACCTATATATCTGAAAAGCATTGGTTCCACCACACCACGCCATAGGCAACAGAGCCAACTAAAACTTCTTACTATATTTAGCACTATCTGTCTGTCTGTCTGGAATTGTTTCTGCAGCTGAAAGTTTGACGCGCGGACGACAATCAACGTTGATACCGCGCTTCCGTGTCGTGTTTTAAAACTTTTTCCAACTGGTAAATGTAATTAATGACCAACTCGTTTAGCGGCGAAAGAATCGTTGTTTATGTTAGCACGCCGACCGGTAACCAGATTACTGCTACCTTGTTACGATTAACAGACTTTATTTTAAAGCGATTGGTACACAGTTTAAAATAGTACTTTTCTAATTATATTTCTAGTCATTTTAAATATTTCTCCCCTATAAGTTATAAAAGATAACGTAATTAATCAATTAATAAATTGCAAATCGCGCATATAAAACACAAAGTTTAATTATTGAAGCTATAAATATATTTACTGTTCATATCTGTCTGGTTATGGTAACTATATACATAGTAACTATTTTTTTAGTATATATCAATTTGATAGAAAAGACAAATAGGTATTGGCTTAGCAGAAACAAAATTGGTTGCCATTTATACTAAGTTTCATATAAAATACGACTTTCAACATATCAATTAAATAATTACTTTCTTTTACGAAGTAATAAGTAAGTCATGTAATCATGAAAAAAAAAAATCGAGATTTTAACGGAAATACATCTTTTGACCTTCCCTGAGTCGAGTCTGACTATTTGTAGAATTCCGTCTGTGTGTGTGTGTGTGTGTTTTTTGTGTGTGTGTGTGTGTGTGTTTTGTGTGTGTGTGTGTGTGTGTGTGTGTGTGTGTGAACGCTCTACAGCCAAAACGGCCAATTCAATAATCCTCAAACTTTAAACTTAAGACTTGTATATATCTCGGAAGAAAACCTTTTATTTTGTTTCCTAAAAAAAATTAAACAATGTTATAAGGTGTTTATAGACACAAATGTTTATAATAATAAAGTTGCTAATGTAAATTTATAAACTGAAAAACATCTATGGTTTTTTACGTGTATTTTTAGCTCGCCGTACGTAATAACAAAGAAATAAAGCATTCGGTTGTGTGTATCTCGGATTGAAAATATATTTAGCAAAAAGTTTATCTTTCATTGCCCGCAATCTAAAATAAGTAATATAACTCATATACTTGGGTGGTAGTCGTCGCTCGCTCGTATGATCAAAATTTGTCGCTTCTTCTTCTCTGAAGATACTGAACTGATTAACACAAAATTTAATATACATAATCTATGGGTACACAATTCAAGCCGTTCGCAACAACTTTAAAAATTGACTACCAATAGAAAATTTCTGAAAATACCAAAAAAAATCTAGGTACAATATATTCCAATACCTATATTTTTTCGGTCGTGACAATTTTTCAAAAATTAAAACCAAACCCTGTTGTAAAATATTTAATAATTGCCTGAAAATTGTTTTGATTGAACTAGCGATATCAACTTGTGTATTTCTAAGTTACGATAAATGAAATGGATAAAACCCTTTTCAACCGACAACTGTCAATAAATGTCAGTGATATCGCTTATCAAGCAAACATTTTCAATTTTACGTAATACCAGTAATAAATTCACACAATAATATATATTTTTGCCTAAATATAGGTATAAAATTTTTTAATATTCTGACACAAAACTAAATACTGTCTGGTTATTACCAAGCAAATATTGTTGATCACTTTTAGGATGGTAAGATTGCCTGTGTCGTAAGCTGTCTTCGAAAAACAATATCAATAAGATTATAACGGGTGATAATATCTATTTGGTTTTGGTACCATGTAAGTTGATGCACCATTGGATCTGCACTCAACAGGCACACACACATGTATGTATATAGGTATACAGACCAAATCGCATTTGAATTGAATACTCGGTTCGGTTGAATTAACCCAGGCTCTGTAAACGTGCCCACCATCTCTTCTATCCATTCGTTTCTAAACATAATAATACGTATTGGTTTATTGCGTGCGTGATTATTTGAACACCCATTACAAGCGATTGTTATTCGACAAACACCCAGTATATATCAGTTTGGGTGTGTTGGTATGCCTAGTTGTACCAATATATTTAACATTTGTACACATGTATTTGTGTGTGTGTTTTTGGTTGCTGATTCTATATTGGTACCTCTGTGGTTTTTCAGATCGACCATTAATGGTTGCGGTAGAACTGCTGGCGCTCGCATCGGAACATATTCAGATATGCACGTTTAGCGCAAGCGTGAACATGTGTGAGTGTACGCACCACACAATGCATTTTGTTAATTGCGTGTTTCCGTGTAACTCTGAATTAACATTTTGTTGATGTTCGGCTTGCGAGTATGGATTGATTTCCAAACAAGTGTAAAACACAAGTTTATTAAATAACACACAATACACATGCACCGATACATTTGTTTACACACATATAAATCTATGCAAACACAGTGCATTATTCAAATCATTAAACATTTTAAATTGAACATGGAATCCTCTACGCATTTGGCTAATGTATGGTTACCGCTAGAGATAGGAAGATACGTATTAATTTATCGGTGGTTACGTAGACGGACATTGTCACAATTTACCAATTTTTAAGTAGCATCTTAAAAATGCTGTAATTTATAACTGTAAATAATTAATATCTTTCAGATTATTCTAAATAATAATAACAAGTGTCCAATATTTCACATAAAAATGCTAGTTTATTTAATATTTTAAAATTTGTTTAATTCTGATGAAAAATAAAATGTTAATAAACCACACAAGTATGATAGATCTTATATGATAGCAGTAAACTACTTGTAAGTCAAATATTGTCTAATTTATACATCTAATAATATAGTAGACATTATTACTTGAAAATACTTGTTTAGCAAATATTTAAACGAGCGACAATTTTCCAATTTAGAGAGTTTTGGTAAATTACTGGATCACTGTGTATGCCACACTTCAAAGAAGATAATTACAAATCTCGAGAAACCTCCGCTAAATTCAAGTATCAGTCAGCAGAAATAATTAAATATTAACAATTCAGAAGATCACTTGTAGATTTTACTTTGTGAGGGTGTGTGTGTATGATATGAGATACATACATATATGTATGGTAGTAGCTTCGCATTTCCAATAATGGATTTCACATACGGTAGGTAGGTAGGTAGGTACTTATTCCAGAACAATAACGGTACTTGCTCCAGCCGGCTAGTATTAGATTACAACCGCCAGGTGATATGTACCACGTGTGTGATGACATGACAAGGGTATCGACAGCAAGTGGTTGCTGCAGTTGATACCGATGTCAAGTAGCCACGTGGCTAGCTATTGAAACACAAACCGACATCATGACCATCGCCTTGTAATGTTCTCCATAGTCCACACCCGTCATTGTCCTCTGGATTCAATGGATATTGGAAGTAACCAATCTGATTCACTGCACTGAGAGGATGACTATGCAAATACTATTATCACCACTGATATTAGCAATTAATGTATTTGTATAGCCGTAATAAATGTACCAAAACATGATGTTTCTTTAATCAAGCGTATCTGAGAAGTGTTAAACGTGACAACACTGTAGCACGGTGAGTCCATAGGGTTTGAGATTAGATTTACGTTGTTATGGTGATTTTTTTGCGATTTATTGTTCATTTTGCAATAGGTAGTAACAATAATTTTTTGAGATTTTTTCTTCATTTTTCCATGTTTAATTGAAAACCATAAAGTTTATTTAAATTTAGTTAGTGCAAATGGCCAAATGAGCATTATTATAAATCTCCACTTAGCTAGTCTCCAGTTCACCAATTTTAACAATGATTGTAACATGTCCATTGGCAATAATTGATTTTTGAATCAGTCGACTCGGAATATCTGGATATCGTATAGTTCTTGAAATAAATAACCCAACAGCTCGTAGTAATGTCAGAACAGCGTGCAATAATTTATTACTTCAGAATCCAGAAATAAAAATGTTGGAATACGATCCAATCGGGAAATGTCCGAATTATCGTAGCGTACAAATGCAGCAACGGTATCCATGCATGTAGGTTGTACTAATGTGATATCCGTGACTCAGTTGACGTTAAAACTTAATATACATATTTTAATATGTCTGAGTGCGATATCTGTGCATTTTTTTAAACGGAAGAGATACCTTTATGTAGATCAGTGATTAGGATGGTAACTTAGTTAAAAATGTATTTCCCGATTTCCGTTTTGTGGTTTAACTCTCTCGACGAACGGAAGTACATACAGCGCTGCACAGCACAAGGCCCCGCGGTATGGGAAAGAGTGAAATCGCGTCGTGGAAGCGCGTAATGTGAAATCGATCGCGAAAGAATCGCACACTATAAAATTTCCAACCGACCGATATAAATTCGACCTGAAACGTTGCATGACTAACGGTTCTTTCTATAGGCACTAGGTAGATCTTCTCTGCTTTGCTTTAGCCCTGTGTGTGTGAGTTCATTACTTTACCACATCGATAGGTTCCGGGTGATAACACTGCTCCGCCGGTATTAACGTTTATACACAAACCTCCTGCGCTGTCGTAGTTTTTTTTTGATTTGATTAGAGTGTACTTAACAATTGTTGAATTTTAAATCAAATTATTAACCAGATGTATATCCCTAATCACTGATGAGTGCTTTGAAGTTGCTTTACTTCTCGAAAGTATAAGTTCTAAAATTAATTTCGTAATTTTTTTTAATAACTTACATATTGATAAATTATAATATAGGTATAAAACATCTGCATTGTTGAACTTTCTCATACGTCGTAGATATAGCAATTTAGATAGGAAGAATAATAAATACAAATTTTAAATTTTAAATTTGTTAGTTTTCAAATAAATAAATACTTTACTAAATATATTCTTCAATGTCACAATATTTTGAATATATCACTAACCTTTTAAACACTTCTCTGTCAATATATATTATACAATCGATTTCAAATGTCAAATCTCTAAGTATTTTAGTCTATTTTGCTTTCCCAATAATATATTGACAGGCATAATAAATACGATTGAATAAATATAGATTTCCATACTTACATAACTATGGCAACATAGATAAGAAGTTTAACAATTCTTGTAGCTGGTACACTTTTTGAAGAAATGTTTCAAACAAAAGTTGTGCAAAATATTATTATTTTTCATTTTAATTATAATTATTGTGCAGCCGTTTTGGAGATATTGCAGAAAAGACAAGGAATGACTAGAGTTAACATGCAATTTATAGATACCAGTTTGAATATTCTTTAAGAATATATATAAGGTTTTCGTGCGAACCATTACAAATCTTAAGTTTAAAGTTTCCTAATTATAATTTCAGAGCGCTTATAGACATACACCCACATACACAGAGAGAGAGAGAGAGAGAGACATGATTCTAAAAACAATCAATTCAGGGAAGGTCAAAATGTGTATTTACGTTGAAATCTCGAGATGGATACAATACTTATTATTTCGTATAAGAAAGTAAAATGATTATAATTATTTTCAACAAATTGCTAAGTAAAATTCATCTAAAATAATTGCGACATCGAAAGTATTTTTAAATTTAAATTTTATTTTTTTGACTGACTGACAGTAAATAAGTATAAACTTTACCATTGCTCTGTAAAATTTTTCAATTAATGCAATAATTCGAAATAATCAAAACATATACAAAAGCAACAATGATTTGTTAATAAACGGCGAGCTTTATGATATAAGCTAGCATTATAATACTAAAAATCCTAATCGATGAAACAATAAAATTAATAATCAAAGATCATTTTCCTATTAAAAGTAAAACGTCTCTTATATATGTATGTACTTGTAGTTCTGCTCGGGCCCGGCCCTCAACGTAAAGCTTTTCGGACCAGCAAAAACGATACCCTTATTGCAACAACGAATGTATAAACTATATAAATGCAGCTTTAATAGACGCTAACTGGCGACTGCATGTTGAATAAAAAAAAACTCGTATATCTCATCTAGATTTGAAGTATGTACGCCAAACGGCCTTTTCATATAGAAACACGATTGATTTTCACATGTACGTAGGTAGGTAGCTAGCAAGTTAATGTCAGAGCAATCAAGTTTTCCATAAATGTCAAACACTTATGCTTGGCAGACACATACGAGCTGTAACGGCATTAAAAAATGATAAAACGAACGTTTAACGTTCCACCGATAAACGAATACTATTTGATAAAGTCTTTAAGTGTGGCAGCTGGTCTCGGCGCACCAATACACACACATACATTGGCATAATATTATTATTATTATAGGGCGCTGCGTGCAACGACAATAGCAATGTAATACATGGCACCATACGCGATTTATGTCCCGATTAACCTACTCTAAAGTTATAAAAATCTCTCTATAACGTCGACGTAGATTCAATGTTTACGGTTGTTGGCTACGTGAGCTGCGTACAAAGACATTACCAGCTCTGCTACTGCTGCAACATGCATTCGCTGTACTAAAATACAGGACAATGCACACTAAATTTTATATACTTAATGTCAGAGATTTCTTTTTTTTTCACACATAATGTCTTAAGATATTATGATTTTCTGTTTAACTATTCATTATGGGATACCTAGATATAAAAAAATATATATATGGTCACATAAAAATAAATAAATAAATAACTTCATGGTACTTAATTTAAAAATATTTTCAATCCATAAATCCTATCGTTCAAGTACCCATAAAAATAAACTATAGAATTTTCAATTTCTGTCTCGTAAAAGTGATTTAAATAAACTTTGCGTAACAACATTTTTATTATGCAATAAATTTAAATAATCGTGTTTTACAATTCGATGACTCGCCCCCGCTTCACCGCCGGTTAGTGGTGTTAAAAAAGTAATTAAGGACAGTGCAACGGTATAAATTATGTTTACCAGCCGAAAGAGGTACAGCGAAAAGAGGATTCGATCGTGTCGTCGCGCCGCGCGTTGAAGAATACTACTTGAACGCACGCGGGATTCTAAATTAGATTGTTCGTATCTTGGCAAACACAAAATCTAATGATTCACTCACCCGAAATGCCGTCGTACGTCCACCAGTCTTGCCAATTGTCGCATCCCGCTGTAACAAAATACATCAAACATTAATAAACACATCACTTAATCATTATGCATCTTCAGGACTTGCAATTCTAGTAAAACATTGCGAAAATTCTAATCACGAATGTATTTTTCATTTCTAATCATTATTACTAAGCAATTTTTTTATTTATGACTAGATATTAAATGTTTGATAGTCAATATATCGTTTCATTTAAAAATCTTAGATAGTCAGATTACTTTGTGTTTGATATGAAATGGTGATATGTTAAATGAAAATATCATGTTTGAGATCACAGACTTGCAACGAAAACTTAGAACCATGGATAGAGCAGGGGTAGGGGCCGGAGAGACATAGTGACGCGCCAGGCGGGCAGCCAGGCAAGCGGGCGCCACGGTCCCGATGTCAGAGCAACTTTAGCGAATCCATTTGTAGCTAGTTTTTGCGACTAGTGTCTGCAGCGATCCGCGGCGCCGAATCTCCGGGAAAATGAATAAAAAGTTGCAGCAGAAGGCAGACGAGACGAGGGTGGCAGAGAAGGAAATGTGTATAGGATATATATATATATATATATATATATATATATATATATATATATATATATATATATA
Organism: Nebria ingens riversi; assembly: GCA_018344505.1. NCBI lineage: Eukaryota > Metazoa > Arthropoda > Insecta > Coleoptera > Carabidae > Nebria > Nebria ingens. The sequence goes on from JADQWA010000445.1 coordinate 117,270, forward strand.
TATATATATATTGCCACATGGCGCCGTCAAGTCGCTACACAGGCAATCGGACATCAAGATTTTACGTGGGGATACAATTTCTGTGCAGAGGACGAATCAAACAAATGCGTTGCTTTTATTATTTTCGACATCGCCTTCTTGGCGCCTTTTATACTATGAACAATCACTTCTGGAATCATCATCATTCTAAATCTATTAACATACAGATAGTGGCTTCTTACGCCAATCATTTACCTAAATTTGATATTTTATTTTTATAATATTAATATTCTGTTATATTACGAATGTATTAAAGGATAATAATTGTCCTATATCGATTATTTAAATCGCTACTTTAAATTCAAAAGAAATCTTTTAATCATTTGTTTAAAATAAATGTTTAATGTTTTTATTTTGTTATTGCTGTAACTTGACAGTCAAGTTGCATTTGTGCACATGTAATAAAATAGAAAACGGTGGTAATTTCTTTTAAAATTTGCAAGCATTGAATTCAATAGCCAATAATGCACTGATTTCCATTTAACAAAACGACACGAGTCGTGGTTGTCCGTGCCGAGAAATAGTTGCAGTAGTAGCAGAGCTGTTCGAGTTATTTAACAGCATAACTTTTCAATTTCAATCTGGAATCACATTGTATACACGAGGCCATACGTATTCTCTGCATCACCGGTATGAAATATTTGAATTTCAAATTGAAATCAAATATGCAGGCGTCGTACGTAGGTGTTGCATGACGTGCCGGAGTTAAAACATTTCAGCATCGACGACAAGGCGAAACAAGACGAAATCTGGCGTGCGCGTTCGTTCGTTCACTGCTGACAATGCGCCCAGTGTGCATGCGCCCAACCGCACATCACATATGCGAACAAAAATTATAGACATCGCATGAAATGATATCATCCTTTCAGCAACACGACATGCCTGTGCTGTAGGTATACGAATTATAATACATATATTACATTTACACATTCATTGTTTTTACTTTCTTTTACGAAGTAATAAGTAAGTATTGTAATCACGAAACAAAAATTCTCGAAATTTTAACGGAAATGTACCTTTTGACCTTCCCTGAATCGAGTCTGACTATTTTTGGAATGACGTCTGTGTGTGTGTGTGTGTGTGTCTGGCTGTGAGCGCTCTACAGCTTACACCGTTGAAGATAAAATTATGAAACTTTAAACTTAAGATTTTTATATGCCTGGGGCGAAAACCTCTTATTTTTGAAAAGCATATTCAAACCGGAAGTGCATGTTTACTTAAGACTTTTTTTGCAATTTCTGCAATATCTCCGAAACGGCTGCACTTGCAGTAAAAATAGTTGGAATAAAATTGAAAGATATTAGTATTCTGCATAACTTTTGTTTGAAACATTTCTTCAAAAAGTACCAGTTACAAGATCTTATCTTATTGATATTGCCATAGTTACGTAGGTATGGGAAATTATATATAATACATCGCATCTACTATGCATGTCAATTGTTTTAAATATTCAAATATTTTGACATTTAACATTTATTGTCAGTGTCACAAATAAGTTTAGTGAAAAAACGTTACAAAGGTTAATAAATAATTTTAAATATTATATGATAATATTTTGTAAGGTTTAAAGTTCATTTGAAAACTAAAAAATGGCCAGCCATAATAATTTTTGGTAATAATGTGCAATGAATAATTATATTTTCTTTATATTAAAATACATATGTTTTTTTAGAAATCTGACAATAATCTTACTTTACAACTTTACTGGACATAATGAATGAAAATATTTAATTTTAAATTTAAACATTTTAATTTAGGACTAAGGTTTAAAAATACACAGTATTTAGTTTCACTAATTTAATATTTATTGATGACTAGTTTCACCAACAAAGTGGCATCTTAACTCTAAACTAAACAAAGACATTTGCCTGTTTAGAGTTAAGACCTGAAGATGTCACTTTGTTGGTGAAACTAGTCGTCAATAAATATTAAATTAGTGAAACGAAATACTGTGTATTTTTAAACTTCAGTCCTAAATTACAATGGAGTTTCACATAGTAAAGGCTTACAAAATTCAACAAGTAAATAAACATTTTATATTTTAATTTATATACTATCAAATTAAAATATACTGACTACGTAAAAGAAAGTTTAGGGCCAACACATGGGCGATGTTTTTTTTAACTTTCTTTCCGCAACATAATAAACATGTGGGGGGGGGAAACATATTCTGATGTTTTCTAACGGAAGCAAATAAAAATTGTGACTCAATTCTTATTCTTATCGACTTGGGATTAAACTGAATCCAGGCCTGCGCTCGTGTTCTATAATAAACTGTTTCGGATGTTACACTTTTAGCTGTGGTCTCAGTGCATGGTCAGTAGCAGTATTTCATGTGGCACCCCCTGCACGATTCCAACCCTCGGTGTATTCAAATTAGTTGTCTGTGCGTATAAATGTAACTGTTGAAGAGCGCGCGTCGGCTGGGTCATCACCATCTAGTAGCCGACCGACCCTGTACACGGGCGGGCGTGGTGAGATAGCAGCGGAGGGATACTAGTGTATTTCCTACGCTAATGGTGCTCTTTGACCATCAGATTGATAGAGGGAGCACACGCGAGAAGACGCACTGCTCCAGGAAATGGCCGAGCGTGTAATATCCTGGCCAGCCTAACCTAGCCTAGTGCCTAGCCATTGCCACCATTGCACAACGACTTTCTAATCGGAGTGGAGCGGTCTAGCCGTCGGCATTGCCAGCTCCATTTCGGCACTGCTCAGCAGACCCAAACATATTATCTTAACCATCCGCTATTACCCAAGAAAAGAGGCTTAAATAATTGTGCTTTCCGTAATTAGTTTCTCAAAAACGATTCAACAATTGATAAATCATGTAACATACAACTCAATTTATATCTTTAGATTGTTATGAATATAAAATTATAACTGTTAAACAGTCTGATGTCAAAGATCAAAAGTGTATTCAAATTTTATCTTTGACGAAATATCAAACAAATGCCTACTTGTTAACATTTGAAGGACCTTTCTGTAACTGGCTAAAAAAGTTACAAACAAACAAGTATATTGAGGATTTAATAAAAGTTATAAATATATGTTAATCAAAAAGATTTTTATTTCATGAAAATAAAAACAAATTAAGTATCCAATATTGACAAAAAGTCGTTCAAAATAACTAAATAAACAAAAGCTATCATCGTTGGCCATCATCAACAGAAATAATAATAATGTATGTGTTAATCTTAAATAAATAATGCCTGTGGTAGTTAATGGTGAAATTTTGATTCCTAATGTTGTAAAAGACTTCTAAACACGTATTCGTGTACAGATGCATGTTTATTTAGTGGTGTTTCCACGCTATGTAATATATAGTTTTAAAAATAATCTGAACAAATCCATTCGTTGTCTTATAGTTAACATAAAACAAAGGTAGCCGCCGTGTACACACCACAACACAATAACGTATTTGCATTTTAAGAATCGGATTTAAAATACACAATTCGCAATTATGTACGTCCCATTTATTTTAAAAGCGTTAAATTGATAGTGCATACCTACTAAAAGCAGCACGTGTATATTAAGAGCTCTTGCAAAGCCAACTATATTTCTCTTTGACACGCTAGATGGTGCGCATGTCTGTTATTTTCATTTGCCTATACCACTCTAACAATCATCTATTTCTGTTTGTTTGTTTCTGCCCTATAATTGCGCGATCTGTAGCAACGACTCTGCTTTAATTGAATTTGTACTAGTTTTTTTGTTTTTAAATATATTTATAGAATCAATTGCTTTCTCGGTTAAAATAAGTCATTGCTTTTCACGAAAACTGTCAAGTAATCATGCTTTTAGTGGGTTTTTAAACGAAAAAGAGTATCGGTTGATTATGCAAAGAGTCAATAAATATCTGATCGTGAATCAGTGACTTTGGTCTCTTCAAATATGTATATTTGTTTTATATAAAAAACATACTCATGTGGTTTGGTTGCGTATTGGCATTTCTATTTGTGTTTCATAATCGATATTTGAACGAATACTTGAAAAAACATTTGCAGTGTCCTGCATTGGTCTTTTTTATACGTAGTAGGTAGTTGTATTTTGTTTAGATAGAAAGGATATTAAAATACAAAAAAAATCATTTAAATAAAATATAATAATTTATTACATTATATTTTAATTATTATGATCGGACGTTTTTTTTTTTATATTCAAGTTAACGTAAAACCTAATAAAATATTTATATATAATATTTTTAATATTTTACTAAGTTTTAAAAAGCGTTTTCACTAAATAAATGTATCATAATAGATGTTAAATAATTTCAGTAAAAAATGTTCAAGTAAAATCTCGAGCTCGTATAAGAAAGTAAATATAAACGATGCACGATGTGTAGGTACAGTTGGCCATTTGTAATTTATTTTTGTTATTATTAAAGAATGCAATTGTTTTCAAAGATATCTACGTTTGAGTTTCGTATTAAAAAGTTTTATACGTTCGAAACAGTTTAAGAGCATCACAAAGAACATGGTATTATAAATTAAATATCTTTATGAGATTTATTTTTCATTTCAAAAGAATTTTAAGAGGTTTTTCAGCGAAACTAGATTCAGAACAACCATTTCTGCGGTAGAATTGCATTTTTAAATAAATACCATAAAATGCATAAATAAAATGTTATTGATCGTCTAGCAATTTAATAACATTGTATTATTCCACACTAGAACAGTTGTATCATGATAAAATATGAATTGTTCTCGTAAGCAAATAATGTCGTAACAGACAAATAAAGTTAACAAATAAGTTAAGAAAACAAACAGGGAGGTTTCGTTTCGAAAGTTGGCTCGTGGTGTGCGCGCGTACTGCTTATATACATGAGTTTCAAATAATTACTTTCGTACTTAGCACTTGTAGTTGTAAAGTACCTCAGCTGGCTGGCTGGTTGGTTGGTTGGTTGGCTTGCTTGCTTGCAACTAGGAAGCACAACGGTTAGAGACGTAAGGGCGGAATGGGTATCTTGTAATCTGAACCTTGGCTGTTTGCGGCCGAAACCGCTTCGTCGACGCCATTATGCGGTGTCTCGATGTTCCTTTGTCTCTCACACACACACACAAACAATCAGACACCCAGTTCGCCACATCGTTGCAGGAAAACGATCAAATGTTTTTTACTAAATTGTCCTTTTATTTTCTCGTCAAACGTGCAAGTGATCTTCGATTCATAAGTTTTCACTCTAGAAAAAGTCGCTTTTTCTGGATGGATTTTTTTATCCTGTTTTTACATCACCATAATGTTATTTTAATTGTAGAAATTAATATCTATCTATAGAATATTAATTAAATGCAAAATGCATATTATTACATTTTATGCGGCAATATTTCTAAACCTATGTGTGTTTTCTATACTTTCCCCTCGCCAAGTATGCATGTGTTTCCATCAGTTAACCGCTACAGCAGTAATAATTGTGAATTCAGAAGAGAGTAACAATTTCTAAAAATCAGAGTCTGTTAGCAAAACATGGCAATCTAATGAATGAAAACACAGTGGTTAGAGACAATAGGAAAGCGAGTTTGGGGTCCGGTTGCACCACTACTATACATGGTAATGTGCTATGAAGTGAGAGCAAAGGAAGTAAAAGAACAGATAAAGGCAAGGGAAATTGGGTGCGGATAAGAGGGTTGTTCGGATAGAGGCGACAGCAGCAGATAAGGCACAGTGTGCGCTGGGATCTCTCCAGAACACCAACCCGCGATAACGAGCGAAATATTTGTACAGAGGGTTCGCCACACCAGCACCGATAGCAAAATGAACAAGATCCACGCACACCCGCTTCTTAACGGCCTAAAATATTTTCATAAAAATATATCTTAGTATCTTATTCTTGTTCAACGCTTATCAGTATGCAATTATGTCACCCGTGACGGCTGCTTATTGAATCTTTAGAAGCTTATCTTGAACGGTTTAAAGTTTAATTTAATTTATATCTAAGCTTGCTAAAGACATGTGCAAATTCATAAAATATGTCTCTATACTAATATGCATATATGCGTGTATGTGTGTGTGTGTTTACAAAAACAAACCAACGCAAGAGTAGCAACAACAACAACAATACAAGGGAACGATGGTAGTCGCGTTATATATAGGAACATTAACCCGGTGCCCTGTGAATTTACATTAATTCGCGCACTCGGAATTCCTGTGTTAGCCCCCCCCCCGCGCCCCTCTTCCTAAAAACCCCTACTAGCACGCTCATGGTTATGTAACATGCCCCCGCATAGCACACAGAGTGCGGGTAGTGAAATAGTGGACAGCTCATATAAGCGGCTCGCGCGATAGCTTCGCTTTTGCCGGACTTTGGATATTCAGCAACCCCCGTAATTTATCCAAAGCGATTCGATTTAATGGCAAGTTTTCAGGATAGAGAAATGCAAGTGCGCTATGCCATACGGATTTACTACGTGAACACTGCATGTCTGACTTTGGTATGCGTTATTCTCTCTTGAATCTATTCAATGCTTTTCGTTTTATGTTTTGTCTGTCTGTCTGTCTGTCCATCTATCTGTTTGGCCGTCTCTCTATATCCTTGTATTTGTATCCTTTTCCATTCTAGCTTATGTATAGAAATGAGACACTTCAGCCCGGTTGCTTTCAATACAAATTGCATAGTTTTGGATTTCATACAATTCTGCATTTGTCACACACTTTGTACAAATTGCCAACCCATCCACCTGGGAACCAGACTAACTGTCCTACCATAATATTCAACAAATTGAAATGCAATCCTGTTTTTTTTTTTCTTTAAGAGGCTACTTTCCAATTCATATTTAACGCAAACCTATGTAGAATCGTCTCCATATACCTATAGAATATGCTAATCATCTGTCATGCAAAACAAAGACAGTGTTATTGGACAAATGTGTCAAATAGAAAACGATTTTCGCTGTAGCAAGTCAAGCAACACGAAGAAATGGCTGTCATAGTCCATTCACACCGCACGTCGCGCGCTTCAACTGTCATCGCATATTCCTGATAAGTCGTCGTGTGTAAAATCCAGAATCTCTACATCACCGTGAAACCGCTGGCTTGGCCGCATTTAAATTACCATAAAATTGTTGTATTGTCGCACGACTCAGCGCCCGTCAAAACGTCAACTTAAATCGACCCAATAAAATCGTCGTTCGCCCTCTCGCTTATCCCACCTCACCCCTTCACGCAGTGACATGTTACTTTTGGTACTCTGCATCCTGTCAATTATGAACAGACGCGGTGGCTGCGATGACAGCGCCGACACCCGTGAAACAGACAGTTTACGGCCCTCTCAATCCGATTGATAACCGTACAGTTTGTACTTTTACGGCTGATCATAAAAGTCTTATCACTCTTGCGTCTCGCGCTACTTAAAAACTAGATTAACTCTAAAAGGTTTCATTTATAAAAGAAAGTCGCACCAAAGCTGAGCTGCGGTCCAATTACAATTCAAACAAACTTTATCTAACTATGTAATGCATTTGAATGTATGTATGTATATTCATTTAGCAATCATTGTACCGCATTTCAAATATTAAATTAAATATAATGTATGTATTTTTGATTGTATTCTTATTCGGCATAAATAAAACGGTGAAGCTTTAGAAAGTAGGCGCTTTCATATGCACAGCTTTCACATATTTGCGTGTTGTGAATAACATATTTTTCTGCACTGTAATGAATATATTATGGCTTCCTTAAACATATTTTTTAATATTCCACAACGAAACGGAAATGAAGAATGTATAAAAATACAATAAAGCTCATGTAAGTAGGTAGGTGAAAAGTAAATTTATAATAAAAGTTGATGATGTCGTTAAAGAATGAACAAGGATTTTTTGTTTAAAACTTCTGCTATTTAATAGAAATGGAAGTAAGATATTTTATATATTTCTATATAGATACATGCTTGCACAAAATAAATTTAAATAATGCGTAAGCATGTATTTTACTATTCAAATGAAAAGCAGTTCGCTGAGTAGCCGGTATTCGATCGTAAATTCAATCTGTTTATCAAGCCAAAGTAGAGGTGGTATGTTCCGATTATAACAGACCAACAAACACGGCCGATTCGCATACACACACACTAACAAACAGAATACGAATAGACAAGCGGGCGATAGTATTATAAACAACATGTCGTGTTGTTGAAATCATGTCTATATTACCTCCTGGAGCACATTGGCTTATACTCGACAGCAGCGGCAATAAGCAAGTCGACAAGGGGTGGGCAAGTAAATTGTACGCGTTTGGCACGCGATCATACGCCCATCTTTGCTTGTGGCAATCCACTAGTAGGTACTCTGTTGGCACCCCACTGGCTCCCCATTGATTACCCGGTTTGCTTCTTCTGCCTAATAAATCAACTGCAAACGCTGACGACGGACATGATGGGCCATCGTTGCTCTGCACGTCCATATGGCGAACGAAAAATTGTGAACAAAGGTAATCGAGTTGTCCGAGTGAAATTCACCTACATAGGTAGTTGATTCTGCAGAAAAGTTTTCAAACTAAAAGCATACCATGTTTGTTCGCGTACAGCGCTTGCACTACATGTAAGTATGATTATCTCTTCTAAAAGTTAGTTGCATTACAAATTATGCACCGTGTCTTCTATTTTATCTACACTTGCTTTTGATGAATCCACAATTGCGAATAGTCTTCACCAAAGTGATTACATTGATTTCAATGTAAAATGATAATTCTAGTATCCGTCAACCACTACTTCTGGTTCGCACAGTTCCTCTTGTTGGGGGGTGTCATAATCGGTCGACCGCAGTGCCGCACGCGCGCTCTTGTACGCTAATCACAGCGTCGTTAACGACACATCGAATCAAGACTAGTCTCAGGCGACGGCAAACCTCGCTCCGGCCTAATTTGAATTGCATACTCCCTCAGTCAGAGCTCCTACTGGATATTAGCATGCAACGATGACGAGACGGTATGACGACGTTATAACCATCTAGCGTTTCCGCATTGTAACAAGTCATGAAAACGATAGGCTCATTTAAATGTGCAATTAAGAAAAAATTGTATGGAATATATTAAATAGCGACAGTTTAAAATATCATTCATTTGTTACTTTCTTATGTGAAGCATTATAGTCACAAATATTTTATTAAATTAGAATTTCCGGAAAATACCCGTTATAAGTATCCTGGAATCTATTCTTATTGCTTTTTTTCGCCACAGCGTCTGTTTGCATGCAAATTAATTAGTCTAAAGTTATTAAATATGTTATTTAATATTTTTTATTACATTACAAATAGTGCTAGGTTTTTTGGAATAAGTAGCAAACTTGAAACAGTTTCCAGTTAAATAGAGATAATATGCTATAAATATGTCACAGAAAAACTAGAATTGTAACTAATGCGAATCTGCTGGCCAGATTAGATATTATCTTAGTTCAGCACATTTAGAAATTTAAAAAAAACAAACAGTCTTTCGTAATGAAGAAGAGAAACATGTGAAATGGAATAGACAAGAAATTCGTAGCAGCGACTATGTTATACGTACTAAGATTTACTATAATCCATTTTGTTCTTGTTCAGTGATTGTAATTAGCATCTGAGAATCTCTGTAACTGATTTATATCGACGCCGGTTTTCTTGTAATCTCTGGCGGCAGAGGCGACGCGACGCGACGCGAGGGGTGACGAAGAAGAAGATAATCTGAACATCGGACAAAAACAAATCATTCCTCAGTGTTGAAGGCATTTGTCTTAATTATAGTGTGGCAGTGCTGCGTTTCTTGTCACTCTATACCTACATCGAGCAGATTTTGTCAACCGCATAGCTACTATCTTTGGCACTCACACTAGATCTATGGATGGATGGATAGTTCACTGACGCGCTAGATCTTAAACAAGAACTTTGGGAGCACGTATTATACCCCAAGGTGCAGCCTTTAGTGGCCCCCCTTTTCCCGCGCCTTTTGCTAAAAACTTTACTACGTTTGAATGGAATTTGCCGCAGTAAAGTTGTTAGGAACTTTTCGTTTTTGTTGTGTTGTTTTCTTTTTTATTCTATTCTTTCTTTCTTTTCGTGATTCTCTCTTTCAGTTCGTGTGCTCCGGAATATGTAGAAATTCTTTTTCTCTCATCCAAACACACTTTTGCTTTGTTCAACGTGTAGTGTTTTTCTTTTTGTTACTTTTTGGCAAGAGATGTGATGGAATTAAGAATATGATATTTTTGAACAAAGTTTGTGATTTGTTTTATTTCTGTTGTATGGAACATCTTATCAAATTACATACATATTTATGTTAGGTAATGTCAAAAGTTTCACGTTGTATTTCAGAATATCCAGCTGATACAAAAATTCAAGTCAGACTTTAACCCTCTGTTTAAAATTCCATTTGAAATACTAAAACTGTGTTATTGCAACTCTAAAAGTAGCATGGCACTTTATCACTATTTAGGTTTCTTAAAAGCCATTATAATTTCTAATACCTTAAGGTTAATGAATAATTGTATTTTATTGAATATTATCATAAAAAAATCAAAACTGTATTTATATATTTCAGTAATCTGAATCAGTGACAGACGCTTTTGATGTCTGCTGATGAAATTTCGTTTTAATAGGTGGATTTTAAAGTTCTTAGGAATATATAATAATTTCGTATTAAACCTAATTTAATTGTCCCTATGGCAAAAAATGTATTTCGTGATTTTGTTTCGCGATACACGACATCTTAGTGTATTTATATATTCCCGATATGAATAGCTCTGATTAAAAATAATTAAAATATACTTTGATGGTTGTTATTTCAAGAATCAATATATCTATCTGTTTATTTAACTCGAGGCGTGCTGAATAATTTATATTACGTTTTGCTTCCTTGCTTGGCTGCCGGAGCAATGAATTTATATGACAGTATAGCTACACGCGGGTACCTGTCAAAATTTAATATTTGAAATATCTGTCTGGATGCGGAAATGTACAAAAAATAATAAGAATTTTTCATAACCATTCGCAGCTGGCCGACAGTTTCTATATACATATGTATGTATGTACATACATACATATACAGGTATGTATGTGATATTAAAATAATAAAAGATAAACCTCCAATGCAATTCACTACTATATACTATCTGTAAGATGCCAAACAAAAAATAAAAAAAAAACATAAAATCACCATTGATTTATGAAACACAACTAGAAATCTAAATATAAATATCAGCTTTCCACAAAGCTGACAAATTATTAATGCAATATATTGTCAATTATATAAATAAATAAATATAATCGCTATTCAGAAATGGTCTGCAGATGAAAAGAAAGCCTTAACGAGTTTTTAATTATCTGTTTTGATCGTACTTTGTTTGTTTCTTTTTAACAAGTATTAATAAGATGAACAAGATTTTATTTTATCACGCATAATTAAAAGCTTCAACATAATGTGAATATTAGGTATTTTAACATCATCATTATAGTAGTTTTCTTAGAAATTGTGTGCGGGCGTCTTTCGCTCAAGGTATGTGTGTGTATACGCCGGCATGCTTTTCTTCTAATTACCACCGAGCTTATTTCCGCGTTGACGCGCTAACGTGCAAGATACGCTTTTTTGTTATTATTCATCTAGCCTCTATTGTTTCTTGCAAATTAGCAGCGAGGCGCTTAATGTAATGTTAAGGATTTGGTCATTAACAAATAAAATCTTTCTCAACTACCTAGATTCATCATTCACTGCACTTTTATGAACTTGTGAAAACAACAAATAACATTATTTCGATTACAATTGATTGCAAGATTGTTTACCACTGTGTAAGCTGTCGTAACTATGTCAACCTAATAAAACTTTTTTATACCTACATTTAATTTATATTTAAGTGATAATTGGTTTAGCCTACACTGTTAAAACATTTTTAGACAAGCTACAGTTTATATGTTGACTTGTGACCATCAAAATCCCTGTTTGCTTAGTAAAGTCGTGTAAAATATGAAAGTTGGTTTTTTATTTTTCATTGACATTTCAGGTGTGCGTTATGATTTTTATATCGTGATGCAGTAGTAGTTTTCTCTAATATATAATATATATATAGTAGGTATATAATAAAAATAACACGGCACTAATAACTAGACGAAGAAATCACGAAAACGTGAAATTACCTCCGGAAGTCATCACAGCAAGGAAAACTAGTTCCACAAGATACTAAGCATAAGAAAGCTGTTTCATGATTTTCTAAATAGCTACATGAATTTCGTTTGTTATCGAAAAATGACAATTTTTTGTTTTGCAAATTGTATTTATCCTAATACAATTAAATATTCAAATTCTTCTTATTGATTCAGTGATTATATTACTTAAACAGATCTTATTTCTTTTACAATCTTATATTTATGAAAATCTAGAGATACAAATCGCGTCCAATGAATAACAATTTTTCATTTAGTTTAGTATTTTTCATTGTACCAAATAGCAGAAGATCTTTGCTTAACATTAAGAAATAATAAAATTGATATGTGCTTATTGGTGTACGAAAATATGACTATAGCACTGAATTTGATCGTAAACATTGTCGAGAAATAAACAGCATATGTTTTATAAAATATATATATATATATATATATATATATATATATATATATATATATATATATACCTATAGGCATAACCGGATATAAAACTAAATAGGTTTTTTTTTTTTTTTGTTGGCCAGCAAACCGATTACGGTGGTGAGCAGTTAGTCGTCGGCACGGACAAATCGGTGTTTGAAAAATAATCATTTGTCCACGTCTGGGACGTGTGAAAGGATTCGGCCGGCTTTTGGGCATCAGAAACAGGCAGTCGTGAAAAAGGACCTCGATACAGAGGATAAAAGGCTGAGTAATTGTTCGCGCTGTGCACGGCGTGGTGGACACTGACCAATTATAAATCTATGCTTGCACCTGTGACCTGACATCCTTGACGTTTCAGTATTTATCAACAGCCAGGATTGCAACAGATAAATCATTATTTACTTGTGTGAAAAAACGACATGGTAGAATAAATAAAAAGAACACAGAAATTGGAAGAAGAAATTTTATAATAATAATAATAAAACGTAATAGTAAAGAGTGGGATGAATAAAACAAAATAAATAAAGTTCATTGCTGTACCATGTGAATAACATATACTACATACGTAATATAGTCTATTCTGTATTGCATGCTCTTCTTAGTAGAGTAGGCGATGAAATGCTAACGTTGCATGTCTCTAATGGATGTGACATATGCGACACACACACCCACACATATCACAAGCACATAGAGACAAGAAAGCAGGAGCTGACGTACGCATAATATTAGCATATTAAATTCTTCATTAATAACATGCCTAGCGTGTAATTACTGGGTTGAGTTAGTTCTTAACGTCGCGTGACTTTCCCACCGCCAAATTCCCATTTAATCCACACGTTCCTCCTCTCTCCCTCGCACACTCACTCAACGTCGCAGTTTGCTTCGCCATATCCATAGCGCACTCGAATATTTTTAATCAAGTCACGATGAGTCGGGAATTAAAGCGTTGCCAACCATAATACATAAACATAATAAACGAAATAGATATACTACGTGCTATAGCTTGAGTGGAATAAATTTATGTTATCTTGCCAAAATATTAAACCTTACTCCCTTTGTACAAAACGCATCCTTATAAGAAACTGGAGATTTATTAATTCATAGCGTAAATATTAATTGGTAAGATGTTTTAAGATGATTGATAGATAGATATATATATATATATATATACGTGCAGCGTAAGAATCTTCTAGTTCCTGGAATGTGGTCTGGCAGATTAGGGACATATAGAAATCTACTCGAGAGAAACACTTCTTGAAAAATTAGCAACTGCTCTCAATTTGTTTGTAATACGTAATGACCAAATTTTAAATAATTTTTATGTTTTCCAAGTCAATATTATTACAGGAGTCAAAATATAATCACCCCTCGCAGTATTAACGTTAGATTTGCAACATGGACATCGTAGCTTAGACGGTAGCAATCAAAAAGGCCCACGTTTAAAATCTGCTAATGGACGTAATGTCTTCCAATTAAATTTTTAGTTAATTGATGATCACAGGCTTTAGTAGAACAACTACCAGTAGTAGTATCCCAGACTGGAATACTACTACTGGTAAAACGTATTAAGTTCATTGGGATTTCTAGTGAACATAATCTATAGGTATAAATAAATAAACCAGGATGATAATAATAAACGAAGCTAGATAAATAGTTGATTTGCGAATGGCCAATGAAATAATAGCGGTATTGTGTGTGCTGGTTGGCTCGGGGTGTGAATTAAGTGACATATCGGTGTACGGTTGTAGGTGAACCTCGTACAGACAGACCGTGGTTGCATTGTGTAAGACCGCAGGACACGACGACGTTCCTAACCCCGCTTGTCCATCCATCCGTTATTCATGACATTCGCCATAGAGTGGCGCGTCTATTGTCTGCCAACGTACCGGTCTCTCACTGGACGAAACTTTACACCATATCCCGTCAGTTCATCATGACTAATTGATCAACGGATTTATTTGTTTGCAAACGAAAGACGCCCTCGCGCCAACCAAATATATTGATTTGCACTTAATTGAAGTTTAATCTACGTAGTTTTTATCAACCAAATAATTTTGTTCTGCAAGATTTTTATTTGAAGCTACAGTTGAAGAAGCTCTTTGGCAAAAATAAACTGTGTTAGCTTATTTCGTTGTCGTTGTCGGTGGTTGCATTCATAGGAAAAAATGAAATCATGTTATCAATAGATGCGACAGCGTCAGACGGGTAGCGGAGCACTGAGGAGGGATTGAATTGAGTACATTTCAATTTCATTCGGTCGAATACTTTATACAAGGTTTGCAGTGTCGGCACTGCACCTCAGTGTAGCGTGGAGCGGGTGGATTGGTAGAGATTGGAGGTGTATAATTGAGTTCAGTGACGTTTCCACGTGTGATTGGTTCGGCCCGGTAAAACACTTGGTGGTTCGCGGTCACTACGGTTAAATTAGATTCTAATCCAATTAAAAGTTGCCCCAGGTCTTTGCCAATACTGCCACTAATACTAGACTACTACTACTACTACAACTACTACTACTACTAGTACACAATAGAACCGCAATTTTGACATACTTCTGCGAAATATATTCTTTGCTAGTTTCTTATACGAAGTAATAAGTATTGTAATCATCAAAAAATCGATCTCAAGAATTTAACGGAGATGCATTTTTTGACCTTCCCTGTCTCGAATCTGACTATATGTGTTTGTGAAAGATAGAAAGAGCGTTCTACAGCCAAAACTGTAGAAGGTAAAATTATGAAGACTTAAGATTTGTATATATCTGGAAAGAAAATCTCCTATTTTTGAAAAGAATATTCAAACTGCAAGTGCATGTTCACTCTTATCTTTTTTTGCGGTTACTGAAATATCTCCGAAACGGTTTCACGTACAATAAATATAGTCACAATTAAAATGAATGATATTGTATGATTTTTTTTTTTTTTGTTAATGCACCAACTACATGAAAATTGCTATTGAAATTCTTAAATTTCTTCTTTATATTTCCAAAGTTACGTAGGTATAGGAAATTATATTTCTTAAAAGGTATCCGCTGTGCCTGTCAATTGTTTAACAGGAACACAAAGTAGACTCAAATAGATTTAGTGAAAGGTCTTTTTAAACGTTAATAAAATATTTAAAAAAATAGTATATATAAATATTTTGTAAAGGTTTTCAGTTCAATAGAAAACAAAAAATGTCCGGCCATAATAATTTCTAATATAGTGTAATTAATAATTATATTTTTTGCTTCTTTTTAAAATTTGTATTTCAATATCCTTGCTATCTAAACAAAGTATACCTTCTACGTATAAGAAGTGAAGTTTTTGAATTAATTTACAAGTTACAATGAATCTGTGCCTAAGCTACTTGGAAATGGTTTCATATAATATATAAAACCTTATCAACCAGCAGATTAGTGGTTTTGTATTAGTGAATACGGTGCAATATGTTAATTGCAACGTTGCATGATGCATGCACATTATAAACTTGTAGACGGTACACCTTTATTTAAATCAATATTATTTTAAGTGGAAACATGTGTGCTGTATCTAGGCTCTCTGACGTACCCACTCTTGTACTATGCTAATAGCTTTCGTAACCTATCTTACAATTAACTTAAAGCAGCTTTATTGCGATAGTTGTATATATGTATGTATGTGTGTGTGTGTGTGTGTGTCACTATCTTCAGATCTACCTCTAACATTTAGTTTAATTTTAAATTTACATTTTTCAAATTATCTTAAATCGAGTTTTCAAAGTACATTTAAAACTTTGCTAGGTTGTTACTTGATAAACAACAAAATATTTTTTTTTTAACAATTTAGCTTCACGTATGCCATTTTAGTAATAAAACTGTAAAGTTCATTTTTTACTTTTCAAGTGGGCATTGAAAGATTGCTTAGCAACAATTGTATAATTGTTTTTGTGTAAAAAGGAAAGGCAATTCCAGCTATTAAATAGTTAATGAAGAGGAGCGTGTGGTGGCCGTGTTTATCTGCGCTAGTAAAATCGCAGAAGCGTTCGGTTCGTATTTGTGTGTAAGTATCAACAGTGGAAAGTTTTCGAAATGACCGCGTAGAGCATTGATGAAGTCCGAAGTGACTTGAAGTTCACGGCGGATTCACATCATTGGAACGAGAAACCAATTTGGAAAGAAAAATAAAAGAAGCATCGTGCACACACGTTTCTTGTATGCCAAGCTGTACTTGCTCTAGTAGTACCTATCTACTGTCCACACCATCATGTGATGTTACAAGACGTTGAGAAATAAAACTAATTCTTTTAGATTTTCCAATGATTACTTTTCATTCACTACCAAAACGTTATATGTACACACATACATACATATCTATTTAATTAAGTAAAACATTATTGCTGACAATCGATTGATGAAAATAAGTAATATTTTATGCAACAACAATTAATAAAATTCGTCTATGATGTATAAGTATTAATTCCGTCTTTTGCTAATAGCTTTAGCATTTTTACCAATAATAAATAGGAAAATTAAAATTTTGATAAAACATCCAATAAATTAGTCGCTCTTCTTGTGCTTTTATATAGTACAGAAGAGCATAAATGTGTGTCTGCATATTTTGTTTAGTTATCATTCTCGAATACAAAAAATTCTGTCGCAGAAATTCATTTTACATCGCCTTGATTCTGAAAATGTAAATATGTAATATACTTGATAACATATTGGTCACTTGCTCGCTAATCGTAAGACCAAAGATTGTCGCCTCTTCTCCTCTGAAGGTACTGAACCGATTTCAACCAAATTTGGCTCACATATTTTGTAAGTACCCTATTGAATCTATTCCTATTTTAAATATAATCAGTACCGCAGTAGAGGAGATGTTGGGCCCCGAAAAAGGCAAAGTCTATATAACATTCAAATTTGTTGATGTGTCTGAAATTTATACATGTTATAAACAAAAGCCGTTAAAAAGTAATGAAAATAATAATTTCTAGAAGAAATCAAAAATTAAAGTTTTGTTTTTGTTTTTTTCCGGCTTGTGCGATGTTTTGACTAATACACATGACAGTTGATATCTTAGATTGATTACTGTATCATTGTCTTGATTTTTACTTTAATAATTTTAATTATAGTACATTTATATTGTTTATTAATTCAGTAAGTCTCCATGCCAAACTATTTTACTGTAAATGAAATACTTAATCGTTGCTTAAATATTTTTTTAACAAGCGTTATATATTTTTTCCGAAGTGAAAGGATCTACGGGATGGTGCAGTACTTATAATTTGTCTAGATTTTTTATTCAAACACCAAAAACGATGTTTAAAAGTAGCCTTTGTTTATTACAATCAAAACATCAATAAATAAACATTAAAACAAAAGATGAAGTTATTTTCATTCTGCAAGAAACGGACTGTTGAGAGTTATAATTTGCGAAAGAATACTTTGAAATTATTTTTACTTTTAATTATACAACAAGCAAAGAAGTACCATTGTTTTATATTAACATCATTTTTAGGATTCGTAAAGAATTCTTTTAATTAATTTAGAACTATGATTTTCCACCAAAAAATAATCCAAATGTGTTTCCCATGTCCATTAGTCTATTATGTTGATTGTCTAAATTAATAACGGCACTGTCTCAAGGCCATAGTCAGTTATCAAGAATTAAATCTAAATTAAAAAAAAACCTTGCTAATTATTATGGCAATATGGAGATTTGTCATAATGTATGTACCATTTAGATTTTGGATAGAAATATCCACAACATAATAATAACATCCAGGATTAGTTTAATCAAACTATTTTGTATGCGGTAAATAATTGAAATGTTAGGTAGAAGAATTTCAGTAGCGTGCACCCAAGCTAGGAGCTAAAAAGTTGACCACAAGAATGATGGTCAGCCATAACATGAAGAGCGCTTTTATGTGGTCTGGAAACGGGTCAAGAATACGTGCATGTATGTACATACAAGACAGGTATGATCCCCCGAAGGAATTTTAGTGCGGATACCAGAATTCCTGACTGCTATGTCTGGCATTTTAGGAGTGTTCTATATTTTTCGATCGACATTTGATTCAAACGATGACTTTTAGTATTAAATCTATATTTTTCTATTATTAACAAACGTACATCAGTGTACATAATGAAATTCTAAATTAACCAATGGCCGTTTTAAAGCTGAAATATTATTTTACGTAGGTATATTGAATGAATAGAATATTTTCTACCCACCATTGTTCGTTATCTTTTAATTAAAATTAATTACACTCATTAAAAAAAAATACAAAAAAATCGTAATGATATAAAGTAACAATTAATTCCAATACGTAAATAAAACGTTTATAGGTTAACGTCACGCAGTTTCTAATAAACTCGTTTTAAATGCAGACTGATTTAAGATTAATTACATCATTTAGATCGAACAAAAGACTTTCCAGTTAAGTGAAATGTTTTTCGTGTACGTGCAGTTTAGATATACCGTCTAAAACACACACACACAAACAAAGTAGGTATATGAAGATATTGTTGAATGATAAATGCTTTGATTATTTTCGTAAAAGTGTTATGCAAATTTTTTTAATGGCAACCTGCACTGAAAAATAAGGAAATTTTCACTACGCTCTTGATATTTATAACGCTTGCCTTATTAATAAATTATTATAATCTAAATATTTACACAGTAGGTACCTAATCATGTGGTACAGTTTTCAAAATTGAGCTTCAAGCTTTTCAATTCACTTTTTAAAACGCTATAAATAGCAAAAAATATATTGAATGAAATACATTAATGTACTTTTAATTATATATATTAAACAATTCCTGACAAAACGTTGTATACCTATCTCTTTGTACTATATTTAATTGCCATTTCAAAAGGCTGAAAACTTAAAGATAAGAAAATGTATACTTTTACAAATAAATCTAAATCGAGATAAAAACAATCAGAAGTGGTGAAACAAGCACTGTAGTAGGTATATATTGAGTATAAACAAAATATTCTGTTTACGTATAAGAAAATTTAGGGCAATACATTGCAAATGTTTAATTTTATGATTTATTACAAATCAAGAATTCAAAAAATGTAACACTCAAGATACTAAAAAGCTTTTAAAATTATCAAACGTTTTTTTATTAATCTGCAAAATCAAGATTTTGTGGATACGCCCTAAAAATATCGAATTTATAGGTAGCCGTGAGCATGAAAAACCTTATTAAAAAAAAATATTAATTATAATTATAAATAAAAATGAAGTATGTACGTATGTATGTATATAATTGTAGATACATATAGTGTGTATATGTATGTAGTATTCTATTTCTAGTGTGATCAATAATACAATTCCGTGACGCTTTTTACAGTAGTTACTATACATAATCTTCAAATCACGAGACTCGTCATGACGTATGTGTTGGTTAATAACAGTTATTTAGTACTTAGAAATGCCACTCCAAATGAAACGATTCATTAGAATTTTTTGTAGCAGTAAATTTGTATTTCATTGTACAAAAAAATGATATAAATTTAATTACGCGGCTTTTTTTTTTTAAGTAATAATATAATTCCTGGTATTCAAATACTTTCTTTGTGTATTTCTTTTTCTTTTTTGTCTTTACCAACTATTTTCATTTAAAGAAAGCGGAAATAGAGAAGTAGTGACGGTGTGTGTGTGTGTGTGTGTGTGTGTGTCTGTGTGTATGTATATGGATGAATAATGGAAAGTTCGCCTTCCAAACACTTCACGGCAACGAACAAATGAAATGTCACATAAAAATGAGAATAATATGTTCACTTTAAACGGAAATAGCCCAAGTGCTTCCTTCCTTCCTTCCTCTTATTCTTACTTTACGTGATATGTACTACAAAACTTAGATATTATTATTATTATTATTATTAGTTTGCAAGTCTAACACAACTTATTGTGGCACACTGGCGCATAGTTGTGTATCTATGATCAAAATTAACTTAATTAATGCCAATTTACCTATACTTAGATAATAATAAAATCACTCAAGCCTTATACTATATTTTACAAATAAAATAAAACACTTAACTCTATTGATACCTTGCTGAACAATGGCGTGGTTAATTAGAAAAATATTCCTAAAACGATACAGTAATGAACATTGATTAAGCATCAGCAGCGTAGAGTTTATTTATTTACAAATTTACACACTTTCTTATTTTATTATTATCGCGATCAGATAAAAAGTAAACCCATAGCTTCGCGCGCGAATAGACATTTTTATGCAGTTGAAGTTTTATTTTTTACTTATTATCAAATAAGTAAAAAATAAAAACATCATTTCTAACGAGATTTTACTACTCATTCTGTATATAATAGAAAATTGTAAAGAATAAACAACTTTTTTAAAACAAAATTATTGTTGTTCGCCATTGTTAATAACAATGCTTTCATTGTTCTGTGAATTTTGCTGATACAGTTAAATTTATCTAGTTATAGTTAAGGCTACTCTATTATATAGGTACTGCTAGACTTCTTGATTAATTTACTCTCTATCTCTCTCAAACACACACACACACAGTTATAAAGTATACTCCCCTTGGTAATCCGTCTCTAGATTCGTGGCGGCAACGGAAGCAAAAACCAAGATGCCATGTCCTACCTAAAGCAAATGCTACACAGTATCTTTGTAACTGTATATGTGCGCAAATGTGTTTGTGCATAAGTTATTGCACTGGCTACAAGATGTGCACACTACACCCTCTGTGATTCGTTTGTATTTCTTTACAGTAGATACTCCATCCATATTATCATCACACAATTGCGAAAACAATTGCGCCACTTGAGTGGTTGGTCATTTAGACCAATTAGTTTGATATATTGTACACAAGTTTTAGAAAACATTAAAAAATCTAAAATAACTTTCTTTATCCATTTGTTTTCAGATCTTGTTGAGATTTGATTAAAATATTTGAAATTATTAGCATGTGGTGAAATATTCAACTTGATACTGATGTTTCATTCGTTTTGGCTAGAAAATGTTTGAAACGTAGCAAAATAGTAAAATTAAGACAAAATTCATAATAAAATAAAACCCATCTCGTCCAGGTCCGGTTGAGTAAATCCAATGTTAGCTCTCGGATAGTAACTGTAAACGAACACACGTATGTATAAGCTGTTCGTTGGCAGGCTGAGCCTCGTAAAGTGGACGTAATGAGTAATAATTCGTGGCCCGTTATCAGAGATGGACTTATTATTGTTGCACACTGTGTGTGGGTGTTTGTTTATGGTGTATGTGTGGTTTTTACATGTAATGTTACATAGCGCTTTAATGTAAGTTAAACGACACTTGGTGTCGCGCAAACTTGTGTCATGTTTTTTGTTTTGTTGCCCCACTGATGACATTTTTACACCGCGTACATTTTACATGCACTAGTTGTGAAATAAAATTTTGTTAAACGACGTGTGTTGAAGTGAAACTGATCAACAAAACTGTCTAAAGTTTTAAACTTTTCTAATATTTATTACATTTATGATAAGAATTATTAATTGACTATGTTTGCATAGAAACTTTAAGATATATAACGATGATTTACCAAACTGGTTATTATTTAGATAAAAATGAATTATATATATATATATATATACTCGTATATTGAAATCTAATAAAAATTTGAATTCAAACATGTTTGATAATTCCACATTCAAATTTTTCGCCATTTTAATCCCATAAATGATTGTATTACAAGGCGAATACAAAAAGACAGGGTTTATGACACCGCCCATGCCCCGCATAGCCCCTATTTCATAGAAATGTAATTTGAATTCAGTTTGCATCGGGCGAACCAGAGAGCGCTTCATTAAGTTGCGTCGTTCTCATTAAAATTGATGTTCAAGTTCGTAATAATGTAACATTGATTCAAAAGGAAGCAAAAGTCAATTAATTATTTCCTGACCTAAAGCAAACACACAATACTCCGCAACAGACACTCAGGTATCTCGTAGATATTTTATATATATATATATATATATAATCCTTACCAATGAAATTACAAGTAACATATTTACTTATGCCGTTAAATCTCCCTAATAACTAAAACTAAATGTCCAGTCATTTAAATCTTAGTATAAAGTTGTTTTGATATACCTAATAGTGATTGACGTATTGATTTATGTACACATGTGTATGTATATTTGGCAAACAGTCATATACGTATGTAGGTACTTTACGAAAATAATTCATTATGTTTACAAATCTATTACGCATTAAAAGTATTATGTCAGAAGCTATACGAAAACAAAGTGTCATTAGTATTTAAACGTATTTCTATTTCGGTGGAACCAACGTAACGGTAGAGAGAAATGTTTCTACCTATTCATTTAAAACTCGTTTCCTATGTAAGGAAGGAAGGCCAAAGGATATTTCTCGAATCTCAGTTATTCAGCTTATAGCAGTCATTATCAAAAAGTTTTTAGGTCCGTAAATGAACTCGACACGGAATATATAAATATATATATATGTATACATTCATCAGTATATAGGTACTGTTTAAATTGTTTAGCTACGTATAGATATACCAGTATTTATTTCAGTTATGTTGTCTATCGAAATATCAATATATTATGCAGTGTCCATGGTTCTATTATTAAATACGAAGGCGACTGTGTGTACAGTATCCTGGTGCCCATGGCTATACACTTGAACACAATCACAATGATGAGTTGTGTGTATATATATATGTGTGTGTGTGTGTGTGAGAGAGAGAGAAAGAGAGCGCGCGCGCAAGATTGCTATTCTCAGAAAAAGAACAAGCGACTGCTATACGTTTTCTAGCATTCGCTGTTGCTACCAAATAAAATAATAAAGAGAGCCAAGAGAGATGATATTATATTTTGACAAGATGCCGGAATTGTTTGTGATGTTTATTGCTTTACATAATTCCGGAAAATACGATTTGGCGAGTTTATTAAAATTTATTTTATTCCGTCTCTCTGTTTCACATCAAAAAGATCAAATTATGTTTATCAGTTCTGCCTTAATATTAATAAACCTTGTTGTTTATTATATACCAACAATAATCGGCATAATGAACTTTGTTATTTCCATAACCAATGTATAAATATGTATTTATTTAATAAATATGCTATATATATATATATATATATATATATATATATATATATATATATATATATATATATATATATAAAAAATTATTTCCATTTGCTATTGCAACTCTCTCTCTCTCTCTCTCTCACTAAAGTGTTGGAAAATCTGTGTGTGCTATCTACTTTTTAATAACTTTTGTGGCCCTAGCATATTTACAAGGTTGAATTTATAATAGAGAAACATAACGATACTATTTATGGATTTAATTTTAGGTGTGTATTATAGATTACGGTCGTTATATTAAGACATGAAATATTACTTGCAGCAATAAGAGTGGTTGTTTTTTTTTAACTTTACTACAGGTCACTCGGGCAATAGACTTTATACTAATGTACAAATGGTGACAGTTCTGCACATTATTATAATTTATGAAATCAAAAATAGAAAACATCCATACATTTATATTCTGTTCGATTAAGTGTCAGACGTTTGATGCGTAACCTATAATTTTATAAGTGCGCGACGTTGTAGCGCCACTATGTGATGACTATTGGACGGGTGAATTATAAATAATGTCGAAGAAAAGTTTAATATATGTTTCTTGCACAATTCCACTAAATGTCATCAAATAATTATAAACGCTTTGTTGCAACTATGTTTTGAATCTTTCCCTGTACCTTGCTTATACGTTTACCTATATAACAGCGTATAACAGATTTTCCCTGAATCGAGACTGACAATTTTTGGAATGGAAAAATCATAAAACTATATTGTGAACCAGTCTTAAAACAAGTTATTCTCAAAGATGATGGATTTTATTTTATTATTATATTGCATATTCCATATATTCAGGTCCTTTATTTAATATACAAGAGAACCTTTTAAAAATTCGCAAATAATTTGGTAGAAATGCAGTGATATTTATATAAATTTGATAGTATTATTCGATCTTTACCGATGCACTCAATGTCCCTGCCCCCTTCCGGCCCCAGCGCTATGACGGAGATGGTATTATAGAGAAGAAAATCCGATCAGCAAATATATAAACATTGTAATCCAAAATCGTTCAGTCAAATCGATATGAATACAATTTCGCGTGCGAAACTCAAAGTGGAACAAAAGACTTGTGTGAATGCATTTTAAATGCATCGACGATATATTGGTACTAAATGTGTGTGTGTGTGTGTGTGTCCGAAGCACATGTGTGCAACAGAATTGTACAGAGAATAACTGCGGGTAAAACAATGCGTACATTACAATATTCATGGATTAGTCGCATATAAATACCGATCAACCTCGTTTTAATAGTTCAAAAGCAAACTAGAGGTATGCACCTATATACGGTTTGATCACATCATATTACGGGTTTTGGTTCTATTTTTATTCGGTTTGTTTTTTATACACATGCCCATATTCAAAGTTGTGCATTAGTAGTAGTAATAATGTCGGTTTTACAGCACGTTTTTTTTTGTTGGAGCCATAGTTCAAGGTCAAGTTAACTCAGTATCTTCTAAATATTGGGGTTTAGGATAGTGATTTTGATCAATGATACAGGTTGCACATTTTCATAAAAATTTATTCTTTTCACAATATGATTATTACTTTCCAAGCTTTTAACCGTGGCATTAGTGAAATGACATAGATTTTCGGATACAGCTGTGAGTATAAAGTGTATCAGTATGAGATCAAACATAAATGGACTAGATTATAAATCGAAGTGTTGCATACACACATATACCATCAATGCTCTGTGTGTGTGTGCTATTTGTTGTTGGTGCTGATTCAGTCGAACCGCCATAGCCACCATGTTCACAGTTCATTGTGCTAATTCACTTCCCAATCCCCAACACACTGACTGCTGTCTAGTACACTATTTCTATGTGTAGGTATGTATACATATATTGTTCTATGTGTTGACAGTGCTGAGTGTGATTATGTTTGCAGGTTTTTATGCTTGTTGTGTTGCCTGCACTGATTTGCAACCACATTTCATTTACACTATATCATCATCCATTTTTCTCGTTTTGTGCGCCTGTGTTTGTGCCTACCTATCGTAAGCAAATCCAATTTTTTTCTCTGATGGAAAAAACTAGGACGAAGCTTATTTGTGAGGACCACTCATAATGTGTTTCTAATCTTATTTTAATTTCTTTATTGATATGATTTCAATATATACCTTTATAAGTATACAGAAAGAGAGTTTTGATAATATAAATAGAAATAATGCTTCGAATACAAATAAAATAAACTTAGAAGCATTTTTTGCCACTTTGACTACAATATTTTTTTATTTAAAAATAAAACAGTAAATTCTTATAACATTTATTTATGGTGAGTTAAATAACTTTTAAATGTGCAATATTGCATGGCTAATAAATTCTAAATTGACAATTTATGTGACAGAAAAACTAGAAAACCAAGAAGTTATAAGAAAATGCTGACCACATAACATGTTTTAAATTTTGGGAGAAAGTGCATCTTATAAATCTGTTTTAATATATTTACCTTTTTTTGAATATTTAAAATCTTACACGCTTTACATATAATTATTGAAGTAAAATCATGTAAAAAGGCATTTAATTTGAATGTCAATTCATTTTAATAAAAGGAATATTTATATTATTGAACAAAATTAATTATTTACTTGCAAGACATTGTACTTGACATTGAATTGAATCATAAATCGAACTAAAATAGAATTAAAATACTAGCAACTTCCAGGAACGGGTTTATACGTTCGTTAAATACAATTTAATTTAGTGAATTTAATATAAATTAGTACCAGCAGTCAATTTATTTCGTTGTGCCATCAATAACGTGCTAGTTGATGATATATCTATGCCAACACACACACACACCACGTACACGTACACGTACACGTACACACATGATTGCACACAATTCTGTTTGCCTACGTTCTATATATATATATTATTATTTTACGCGCATACACATATATACGATACATGGTTGCGTATCGAAGTGTGCTGATTATCATTGACATATTTGAAAATAAACAGTGAACACAAGCCAATGCAATTTTTCATCGGTCGCATGATGGAATGCTTAAATATTTGTTAAAAATTAATATTCCATTTGAATTTATGATTCTTTCCTACTGATTACAGTCTGTTGTTGATATTTCAAATTCATTTTAATAGCGCCAGCAAATTTATTATTAAGTTAAAAAATGGGAGTTTGTAACTCAACTTGATTTGCAGTGATACTTTAATAAATATTTTGTACTGATGTGTAATAAAAGATGCTACTTTTTGGATATGTGTTGTATATATTTAGAATTGTTAATCAATTAAAATTTAATTTGATTATTAATTAGATTTCAATTTATGTCGTTGACATAGCGTTTTATTTATAAGTGACAGCTAAATTAATTTGAAGAAACACTATGTAATCCAGGACGGAAACCTTAGGAAAAATATATAATTATAAGGTCTCCGATGTTAATATAATATGGATATAAGACATCAGCAAGAAAATGGTGAAAATTATCCAGAAATAAACCAATGACATAATTAATTTTGTTCACTAATTAAAGATACGTTCTTTAATTGTATCCAAGGTTACGAAAATATCCAGAAGTGTATAGAAGGTGGAATTTAGAGACATCTTGGTAGTATTAGTCATGACCATGTTACTAAGATTATTAAAACCATAAACATTACTCTTACTACTATTTCACCCCTCAATAACCATGTTCTGTAATAAAAACCGGTATATCCCACAATTGAAACCATAAAAACAACCGATAAACGTGGTTATAATTACAAAACGCAACCTTAAATATATTTATATCATGTATGAGGATTGGCAAAATATGCAGTTCTAAATCGAATGCCAATTGATTGTATAGATCGTTGTGGCGCCAGGTCGTTTTAGTGACCAATCAATGTGGCACCATATTTCTATTACAAGCACCTAGTACATATGTATACATTCTGACCCTGTATCGTAACACCAATAGGCAAATAATGCATCAGCTCTGAATGCAGGAAAGACAATTTTAGCATTATTGTTAATGTGTATAAAGGGCGAAAATAAAAATGAATTAATATGGACAGTTTAATTGCATATTATTTTAGAGTGGAGATGTATTTCTGTTCTGACCAGCTCCTACATCGATATCAAATGTATCCAAGCCTTTTGTTTGTGCTACGTATGTGTATATAAAGCCTTGGCACGTTAAATATAGCGATTTAAGAAAAGAAACAGCAACATATAAATAGTAAGGATAACTACAAACTTAAGTCCTAATCCTAGGAAGCAAAAAAACAATTGTATCTGTGTGTAATTATGGGGCGTTCGCAATTGATGAAATCGCCACAAAATCTTATTCTCCCGGAGCCTGGCTGATGGTGTTCCAGTTAACTTGTTAGTAATCTCATGCGTGTGTAACGTTCAAATCCCTAAAGTAATTTAACGTCAACTCGGCCTGAGCTAACCCACACACCCACACAGACATACAGTTGAACCAACCCGTTATGCTGTTGGATACCTATAGTTATCGTACAAGCGACCTCTGTGCATTGTCATCAAATAAACTCTGAATACATATATTAGTTACACATCAGTTAAGAACACAAAATTGATTATTTAAAATAACAATTGTGCGTTTAAGGCCATACAGCCACGAAAACAAATTTCGTAAACGTCCGACCGAAGGATTTGTGACAATTTTAGTGTCTCATTTGTTTAACTGTGTGAAAATGTTCATATCGTCATCGCGTCCAGCGCATTCAGCACGGGTTTGCCCCGAACTAATTTGTAGAAATGCCAACCGTACTAAATTTT
Organism: Nebria ingens riversi; assembly: GCA_018344505.1. Lineage (NCBI taxonomy): Eukaryota > Metazoa > Arthropoda > Insecta > Coleoptera > Carabidae > Nebria > Nebria ingens. The sequence goes on from JADQWA010000445.1 coordinate 145,689, forward strand.
AAAACCTAGGGGGGCTTGCAAAGCTATTAAAAAGATCACTTGTCCCCGATAACGTGTATACATTACTACACTACCGCTCACACAACTCCAGGACATAATCGGCTCAACTCTTGTAAGCCTTGTCCTATGTGTGTGCGTTGCCTATCATCCCGCCGCCACTGGATTATACAAACACACGACTGCTAATCTACCAACGAAGTAAAAAAAACCACTCGGTTTTTACTGATACCGCAAAATTTTCCGGTTTTACCAATTATAGTAACGTCTTTTATAAAAAATGTTTTTGTACGTATTGAAATCGAATTACTTAAAATAAACAAATACAAATATTCCTTTCATGTTATGGCAGTAAATTCTACATTGTACATTTTTTAAACGCAAAGTTGCAAACAAATAGTAGGTATCCAATATGAAACACCATTATAATTTTGAAAGATATTAATAGGAACTGATTTATATTATTAAATCCATTTCATGTCGCCTCTTTCCAAGTTTAATACGTTTATAAATTTATTTTTATTTTTTTTCAAATTATAAAATCTGTAGGTATTTATTTACAAGCATTAAAACTTTTAACCAAACATGTGTTTGTTCACACTTTTTACACAAACAAATCCGGAATTAGCACTTTTGATATTTTTCATACAATATAACAACATGACCCGTGGTTATTTTATTTTCATTTCATGTTTTCATTGCGTTACTATAATTTTAATTTAATATTTTCCTATTTAATTATAAATTATTAATATATTAATCGAGGTAGTGTGTGAAATTAATTAAAAATTCATTTTGAAAAACGAGGATTCTACTTTGTTGCTAAATTTTTGACGAAGCGAATCCATTACGGATTGATTTAAATTTGGAAACACTTTTTCTAAATATATTAAAGTAAGCGTTGTTTTTATGTCTGGCTGTGTGTGTATTCCGCGTTATTATTATGGGTTCAAGGTAATATAAATAAGTTATTAATACTGGAGTACGTTGGCAGCAAGTTATTGATAATTTATCCCACATTTTATATATTATAAATGAGGAAATACGAATGCCGTTAAATTTAATAATTTACAAAAATTGGATTCGTCATATAATATCCTAATGTTAACGTCTTATCCACGAGGTAAGTATACGAGTTATAATTATAAAAATAATATATTTAATTTGCTATGTGAAGTTTTATGTTTCTTTATAATATAAAATTAATAATGAAAATTATTCTTTGCATTACGAAAATTAAAGTTTTATATTAATTGTAGTTATAAAAATTTAATTAATTATGCGGCTATCTAAAGTTGTATATGCGTTGTTGTAATTTTTCATACACTATGTTAATTTTTATTTTGTTTATTATTATAATTACAATTTAGTTTATTTTATTTTTTATTAAATCTTTACTGAAAATACAACGGTGCAATTCTGATGAAAAAATTACTAGTTTTGTTAATAATAATCGCTATTTTTTTTATAAAATATAATTGTTTTTAATTAATTTTCTTTTTAAAAAATATCCCACAGTAGTTATGAATTAATTAATATTTGTTCTAGATATATTATTTATTTTAAGAATATATTGCATACAAGTAATAATACCTACTTGAAGTAATCACAAAATATATTATCTTTAGATATGAGGCCAATATATAAATGACATTTGATGTAAATAAAATAAATTGAAACTTACCATATAAGAACAAGGTCGTAAGAAGTAAGCAGAACTCCGTAACACGATGCATGTTCGACAATGTAAAAGTTTTCAACACATAGTAAAATTCACGACAAAGTCCGTAACACCTTTTTGAATAGCGTCAGGTGTTAAACAACTGCTCAAAATGTAGTTACCGCAAACCGCGTTAACTAGCTTTTAATGCGCGCCCGGAACCCGAGCAAAAGTTACGTAAACCGCGCGCGCGACTTCTGGAAGCGATACGCTCCGCACCGAGTTCGGTAGCGTGTAAACGCGCACTGACCGAGCCGTAACCGAAACGGAACTGTTGAACCGATATACCGCTGGCGCCTTTCCGACTGCGCCAGTCTCTGCCAGCGGTACCGGTAGCGCCGAGCGGTTCACACTTTTCGAGAGATGCAACCACGCGCGTCTTTGCCACGTTATGATTGGCGCGCGTAACCAGCGTTGCCCAATCGGAACGTTGCCATCGCTACTTAACACGTCGAGCACACATTATGACAATGCATACTATATTTATTTTAGGTTTCATTATCTTCATCAACCTCAGTTATTGTAACATTATTTTATTGGAAACATTTAAACAGCATATATAAATTATTTAATAGATAATTGATGGTTCATGCTTTATTCCCTTCCATCATCATATCATCAAGATAAAATCGAGACACATACATATATAAAACGTAAAAAATATCTACTTTATAGCGAATGACCCAAAAATGATTGTAAAATTCCACGAGTTGGTTTAAATTAAAATAGTTTTTAAAGAGTCAGAATGCAGCATATAAATATAGTTACAATTGACTACCAAATGTACTTGTGCTGTTAAAGTATTCGTTAGAAGTTAGATGGATAGCGATATAAGATTGTTTGAAACAAATGGTTGTAAATAATGTGCAAAGTTTTGGTCTTTACTGAGGATAATCCCTATTTTGGCAACCGTACAGACAGACAGACAGACAGACAAGTGCAAGCGAACATTCATTCAACATGCAGGGTGCATTCTATTTGGTTATGCTAAGTACATGTTGTTTCGTTCAGTACCAGCAGTTCAATGCAAATGGAATAATCGTGTATTGAACGAATCCAATTCACTCAGACGTTACAAAACACTCCTCCATCATTGGCTGATAATTTTTCTCTGGATCTCAAAATATATAGGCACCTACCTACTCGAGAGTGGTTCATTAAATCTTTTATTCCACAACTACTGCAATAGTCTAGTGTAGTCTAGTGGTTAACGCTTCTACCTCAGAGTTAGTGAACTATGAAGTTTGCCTAGTTCGAATCCCACCTAGGTCGTATGAAATGTTTCACCTGTGATTTATTTCGGTAAAACGGTACGTCGTCGGTACGTGTCACTCCGGGTTCCCCTCCCTGTCTAGAAAACACAGACATAATACAAGGAGCGAACTTAGGTCAGTAGTCATATAGTAAGTATCGACCGCACACATCCCTTACACGCTAAAAAGAAAACATTCCTTATAGAAGTAGCGGTATGATTGCTGAAAAAGACAATCTATGGCCATAGAAATATTAAAGAATCTACATGAAAATTGGCAAAAAAAAAAGTGGATGATAATCATTGTAATGAATCTCTGCGTGTTTGGCAAGAACAGAGCGATAGCGATAGTAGTTCTGGTGTCGTCACTTCGATATGAATATTTAAAACAGCGTGTAAAACTGGAAACTAATTAAGAAAAGTATTCCTTTAATTGGCTTTTCCACGAGCAATAATAGGTCGGAGTTTCATCGCTGTGGCGGCCGCGTTAAATTAATGGAATTGTCGACGCTCGCTGTGAAATCTCTCGCCCCGACTGCGGCTTATCGGCTCGCTCTTGCCGTCTTTCGTTCTCCGCTCCTCATTCATGGTACACGTCGATAATATTGTAACCCCACAGAAGAGTCGAAGAAGGAGACAGCACCCCGTGATCGTCGCTTCGTTAGTTTATTGCTTCGTCTTGCAAACTTTCACGATACCAAACATAACCAACACAAAAGCAAACTACGCGGGCGACTTTGACTTTGGCACAATAACTTTTCACTCACTCGGGGCTTCAGGTATCGTGAACAAATCCATTTCAACCCATAAAAAGGAATACATCACATTAATTGCTATCATTACGGCAAGGCATATAATATTCATTTTACTTGCGAACATATCAATCTTATTATTATTATTATTTTCAATGTCACGATTTGCAGAAGTGATAAAATACCGTGACCTTGATCAGAATCAGCGGCTCCATTTACTACTCGTATTGAATTGAATAAGCTGATAGTCGCAAAAGAAATGTGGCAGTTTCTATTGGATAATCTGAATAAACCTCGATGATTTATGCCCGAAAATTGCTGATAATCACACATGCCTTGATTTGATTATAAGAATTTGATGTATGAAGATGGATAGCTTGACCAGGTGTAGCGTGAAGTGAAGTAAGGGGTACATGTATGTACGTGTGTCTGGAAAGACTCAAACAACATGGCGGTGATGTAGCAGTAGCAAACACTCGCGAATTCTGTGTCGGCATTCTGTTCAATGATGATATATGCTAAACGGACTATGGTTAAGTACCAACACCAGCCTATCGTCAACGTTCCCCTCTCTTCACAATGCCGTTTCAAGTGGCAAGTGAATCGTGTGCTGGCTAGCACTTCACTATACCACTCTTTTTCAAAGGAGTCTTCAACCTCATTCTTCATTCTATCGCGGACTTGCTCTCTTCTGTCTCTCTCGCTCCTACATATATAAATTAAAACGGCAGACACTTTGTAATCAATTTCACGTGATCGAGTTTTCCGTCCGACGGAGATGGCGCTCAACAATCGATGCTGGTTAACTGTGTGACGATGAAATCAATGCTGACTTTTTGATTTTGTTGCTTTGGTAACTTAATAAATATGATTGGAGCACATTTCGGAAATATATATACATATATATATATATGTTATTATTGATATTTTTTTGAAAATAGCCACTCATTTAGTTGGGTTTTACTGACGTCAGCATAAAAGCTGCGTATCCTATTGCGTTTCGTATACAAGTAGCTATCGCTTCTTATAAATGAAAAATAGTCGAGCCCTTTTCGACTAGGGGGATTGCAGTGTGAATTATGGTATCTGCTGAGCAGAAGTAAGACTTCCGGAAAGTGAACATCTATCGAGATCCACTTTCGCGGATCGAAGAGGCTGGTCGGTGCTTTTTTAATCACTTAAAAAACGATGGTTCGACGGCTCGGTGGCTTTGCGAATGAGAAGCACTCTGACGAATTCGTCCGGAATTGTCGGACGTGAGAGATGGACGCTGAACGGCCGCTGTGCTGTGCTGCCCTGCGCTGACTGTTGATTTATTGTTTAATTTAATTAACGAACCGGAATATCTGCGCGTCCGATCGCGTTCACGTTCGTCTTCCGGCCACTCCAACCCCATCACTTTGACTTTCGATTTTTCATTAAACTCACACTACTACTACTACTACTACTACTACTAGTATTAGTACAACAAGTAGGATTGTGGATGTTTGGCAATCAACTGAGGAGTTTACCAAAATACTGCTTAAGAAGCAGTATTCTAATCGAGCAAACACATGGCATCAGCTATTTTCTCGTTGTAATTTCCGCAGCCTCAATTAAAATATGTATTCTCCATATTTTGTACAAGAATTGACGAGATTTTCAACACTGGCGACAAATTCTAGTCTCCGTGCAGACGGGATGGGAATAATAAATTTCTTGTTGATCGTAAGACATAAAACACAAAGGTTCATCTAGTCAAACAATATTTTCTACATGATTGTGTGAGTGTGTAATCCATTTGATAAACAAAATTCACATACAGAAGCTACTTAATCAAATCACGTATCGCGTGGTTGCTCGCTCGACTAGCCTCTCTCGGCGAGGGTTGCGCCGCGGCGTAAAGGGAGTGGAGTGTTAGAGTGAGACAGCCCGATTAATAATTCTCTCCGCAGCAGTGGATCTACCGCAATATACAGAACGGGAGCCACCGACACCGACGCCGACGCCGACGCGCCAGCCCAGTCCAAGTGATATACGACCGTAACGTCCTCCAAATGGATACGATGCCATATAAGCAACCATTTATTTATTTCATTTCGGTGCGGCCGACGTAATCATGTTTACTTGATGAATTTGGTGACTTTTTAAAATTATTCACACCCCACAACTCGTTCTACGGCACGGACACCGTTTAACACCCTCGGATAGCTTTTATGACACTCATTCGTTTCGAAAATTGTATTACAAATTTACTTTATAATAATAATAATAATAATATTCAATTTACGAAACGTCTATTTGAACCATAACAAATGTGCATTACATTTCAATTACCTTATTTTAATTATCACCCATGTGATTTTAAACAAAAAAATATTATAAACCACACAGCATTGTGTTCAACTAGCAGATTAATAGTACTTAGCTGCAACAACTTACATCTCCCAACTCCAGGGGGATATTAGTGCGCCTTGTTCCAGCAAACCCCAACCAAATCCTACTTTGAGTCCGGTTGTAAGTTAATAGTTATCTAACTCTCTCGCAGGTAAGTACCAACATTTATCACTGAATTGCATTCCAGCATTGTTTGCGATAGACTAAATAATTTTCGGGCAAAAATAAAAATATTGCTATTTACATAAAATAATAATACCTAAACATATTATAATAATTCCACCCGAGCCTGTTATTTAACGGAATAATCTATCCATGAAATTCGTTCGAAAGCTATTGTTTGCTGTATTGTAAAAGCCCAACAGATATGCAGGCACGTGCCTACATGTATTGCATTGTTACCTACAGCATGTTTTGAAAGAAACGCGTGTATAGTACATAAATACCTACATACATACATACGCACATCGCTTTTAAAATGAATAGACTTCACTTATTATCATCTTGGTTTTTATAAAATCAGTACCTATGTATGTATATATTTTTCCACTCAAGTTAGATTGTTATTTTGTATTTTAATTACGTTTTAAACAATACTTTAATTTTTCTACACTTAATTTAATAAATTAGTAATTTTCTTTCTTTCTTAAATTTGGACAAACCACACTATAGGGAATCAATACTACTCTATTTACAAGTCACACACAAAATAATATGTTTGATTTACCCCAAAAGTAATTAGCTAGTGTACATATTATATCTTGTATAAACAACAACGGATATCGTATTTCTATTTCTATAATTTCGATTTGATAAAAAGTGTATCAGTAATGATGGCATTTATTCTTTTTCTTATTTTATTATGGTGAAAACTAATAATGCTAAGAAATTTCTATTCATGCAGCACAGAAAGCTAAATGTGCTTTATTATATGTGCTTGCAATCTATTATAAACATGACAAAAATAGGAAATCAAAACGTTCAACAATAAGATATTGATGTATAACATATATTTACAAGAAAACATCTGTAGGTGAACATGTTAGAAATAAACTGAACAATGTTGTACAAATAAAGTATCACTAAAATATACAACTGTATTAAATTCATTAATATCTTTTCATTTATTTTACATGACTTTACGAAATAACCTACAAGACATATTTACAAAGGAGAAAGTTAAATATTCAATTTGTATAGATACTAAAAATCAAACGAATAATAAAATTTGTTATGCGACGTATTAAAGCATTCAATCGTGGCATACCGCAAATGATTAAATTTAAAACTTATTACATATTATTTTAGCATATTACATTTACCATAAAAAATAATAATGAAAAGCTTTTCTAAATCAATGCCATTCAATTATTATCTAAGGATGTAAACAATACCAAATTCAGACTTAGTTATGTAGGCAATCATGTAATCTGTGAAGGTACATACAATTAATTTAATAAAATATATTAAACGACTGTTTATTAGCATTTATTAATAATCAAACAAACGCACCTCGTCGCCCATTGTATAAAAACGTGAAAACATAAAACGTTGAAACAAAGCGTGCGGTGTGTATATATATATATATATATATATATAACAACGCCATGTTTACTAACAAAACAACATCTCACATGGCACCGTGTAAACAATAAAACAATGATAAACCACGAAAAACCCACTAGCCTACTCATACACTCGTTCAACACAAACACACACACACATACTGAAATACGAGAATTCGCACCGAAACACTGACCAATCGTTTGGAAAGGGTGCAGGTCAGTCAGCACACACAAAACGTGAACAACGCGAAATGAGAAACCACGAGTATGCGAATGTGTGTGAATGTGTGAGCTCTCGAAGTCAATTAAATGTAAATGATAGATCGACTGATGACGGTGTGTATAAGTGTGTGTGTTGTCTGTGATATTAACAGATCACCGTGCACCGGAGCACCGATTTGCGAGCATAAATTAATTATAAAGACAGTTTAGTTTCCGCGAGTCCATCATCAACTTGTTAACCAGTCCAGCCGCCCAACTAACCCATCAGCTAACCGGACAGTGGCGCGGCAACAACAACGATATCAAATCAAACTTCCATCTGTCATTTTGCACCGTCACGTCAGTCGACCGGTGCACGAATATTATAATATACGATATACGCATTCTCTAATCAACCATGCTACATTCATTCATTCAATAGTAGTTTGTTTTTACTTTTTCATTAATTAATATACAAATGCTTCGTTTAGACGTAGATTTAATTATATATTATGATACATATAATTTTATAGTAATTAATGCAAAAACAAATTATCATTGACACATAAACACAATTACCTATCAAATCTCAAATAACAGGGATTTCTTTGAGACATTGTTGTACAAAGCATAATTATACTCAGTAGTAGCACAAGTTATAATAATGCAGTAAAACGTCTGCAGTGTATTGCACTGGACTTTCTTATACGTATTAGGCCTATATTTTAGTTTAGATCGAGAGATTATAATATATGCCTACTACGTATAAGAAAGTCCAGTGCAATACAGTGCAGATGTTTTAGTCCTCAAATTAATTAAAATCCTAACAGAATATGTATTTATAATGTTTTTAATATTTTACTCACCAGAAGTATAATTCTCCATAGCTACGTAACCATGGCAACATATATGACATTCAAAATTTTAAATAGTGATTTTCTTATAATCGGTAAACTTTTTGAAAAAACATTTCAAACAGAAGTTGTGTATAATATTAATATATTTCATTTTGAATACTTGTAAATTTTCTGTAAACATGCACTTCCGGTTTGAATATTCTTTCCAAAAAATATGAGGTTTTCTTCCGAGGCATATACAAATTTTAAGTTTAAAGTTTGATGATTATAGCAATGGCCGTTTTGGCTGTAGAGTGTTCACACACATATACACATAAACACACAAATACACACACACACATACAAACACAGACGGCATTCTAAAAATAGTCATACTCGGCTCAAGGAAGGTCAAAAAGATATATTCCCGTTAAAATCTCGATTTTTTTTTTTATGATTACAATACTTTCTTACCTATATACATTCGTATAAGAAAGTAAAAATAGTTAAACTTGCATTACCATAATAGGAAATGCCGATATATTTATTTACCTCTAGTGCAGTTCATGAATAAAAATAGAAAACAAAGGATCAATAGCGCAAGTAACAAAGTGAAACAAAAAAAAAAAACGCGAGGAATAAATAGTAGTGAATTATCCGTACATTATCTGGAATATCTATATAGTTGAGTTCCGAATGTTTTCATTACTTTGTGAGTGTGTTATCCCAAAGCAACGGCACGCATGGAGTCTTCTTTTGGCGGTGACCGAGCCGGCGACGAGCGCACCACACGATGCTTGTTTGCACCCCATTGCCTCGGCGATTTACATTTAAATGGCGTGTTAGATGTGTCCGTTTCTTGTGGACACTAAAAACGTTCGATAACAACATGAAAATAGCCCAAAGAACATCATCACGCACGCACAGAGATACAGATTGATAGCAGAACTGGCCGCTATTCAAAAATACACTGTGTAATAGATAATAGTCACCGACGTCGAGGGAAGCGCGTATAACGACATGCGAACACTATAATTTTTCCTGTATTTTTTTAATCACCAGCCGTTATCGCAATAGCTTCAACTTTATCTTACCGCAAGATGCTTGATTTTGTCTTATAAATCGAATGTTTGACCAAATAAAATAAAATAAAATTTTATATAAGTAGGTATTATACATCTTAAAGCAGGATAAGTTGTGTAATATTTCAAGTGTTTCCTCCTAAAATTTATGTTATACGCATAGTTTGATTCGGAAATTATTACTCAAGTAGAGTCTGGTCATATATTCTTCGCATTCCACCACAGTAAATTTAGTATCAATCAATATTTGATGTAGGAAGTTACAACTTCAAGAGTCAGAGCACCGCTATATCGAAATCGGTAAACGTCGGGTGTTTTTTTCCTTTTTGAAACATTCCAAACGCTAGGCGGCGGCGGCGGCCGCGCCGGATCGGGCGGCTTTCGGAAGTGATCATGGTCCATTAAGTTTGATCGTTCAGGTCGGCCATTACACGTGCATTTATGCCCTCGCGGTTTTAATAACACTTTGCCCCACCTCTACGCCACTGTACTCTTATTGTTATACTTCTACATACTTACAAGTAATACGAGTGTGATTAGACGCTTTTTCACACAAAAGATTCTAGTCTCACGCACTTTTTATCTCTGACTGTGATTACGATAACAATTTTCATATTTTTGCCATAATATTTTATAGTTTGAAGAAAAAACCGACGTGCAGAGGTAAACTTTTCAAAACTAATATTTTATTGTGACGTTTTGTTATACATATGGTTAATATATTTTCAAAATGGACAATCATAGAAAAGCTAGTTAATTGCCTTCGCATATTGCACAAAAGTCATAAATAACAGTTAAAGCTTTAAGCTAGAATGAAGGAAAGTAATAAAAATTAAATCAAGCATAATGATAATTGCGAAAATTGTATTTAAAAATACAGATTTGATCTTAATTAACATTAGATTAGAACATTTAGTATATAAATAACTTTAATATTCAATAATATATCTAAAAACAATTAATACCAATTTAGATAAAATGCTAGTCCATCATCTAGATTAATTTGTGTCTAATTTCAATATGTCCGCGAATAATTATAAATTGTCAGTTAGTGCTACATCATGTTAAATATAATTTAATTAAACAATTCTGCAGGAAGTGTTTAATATATATATCTATAATCTATTTTTAAAAGTAATATGTCATGTACTACAATCGTTAAAAGTATTTCATTGCGTGGGTTGATTATTGAAATAGATTAAAATATGTCTACGCATTTGTAATTCTTGTTTCTAAGAAGTGTTCTTGTTGGTTTTTTACTTTTTCCGATTGCTTGTTTGGTTTGCTCAAGTCGGTGCGTGGAATATTAAACGAGATGTTTTACAGCGAACAATATCATAAACGCCATAGCTCGCAATGCATACGAAATATATGTTTAAATTGAATTAACGTATAGTGGGCACATACGTATGTATGTACATACATACATACATAGAGTAGAAGTGGGTCTCTAGTTTATTATACAAGTGTGGCTTTTCAGTCCAAAGATAAAGGCGAGTGAAATATTGCACCACGCCATGAATGACCTCGCCTATCTTGATGTTTAACCCCTTTTTTCTACAAATCATAACACCTTACATTTCCTTATGCTTTACATTCATACAACACTAAATAATTTCACTATCAAAGCATGAAAAGGACGCAATATCTTCTTGTTTTTCAGATCACTGCTAACCCTTCACCAAATCGTACCCTACACGTTTTTTGCATTACCGAAAATATTATTCCACTGAAGGAAAACCTTAACTTATTATAGTTACTATATTTTAATTTATGATGCCGAAATAACCTATGTATTAGATATTAGACCAAAATATGTCGCTCCGTCTCCTCTGAAGATACTGAAAGGATTAACACAAAATTTGATACACATAATCTTTGGGACCGCTCGAATTTGAAATCCACTAGATTTTTTTTATTTGCGGAGTTTTGGCCCTCAAAAAACTATAATCTTAAATAATGACTTTAGAACAAATTTTAAAATATCAAAAAAAATCTACAAGAAATTCTAATGTTTTTTTTTTCAAAATCTAACGCCATTAAAAATATTTAATAATTGTTTAAACATTTATCTATTTAATGTTTCTAGTGATATTTTTTACATTTCTAAACTACTGTAAGTAACATGGATAAAATTCTGTCAAAAATTTAAAAGGTTTTGATAATTATAGTACATAAATTGTACTATTGACACAGTTCATGGAAAAGGAGCTCTAAACATTGGCGAAGTCAATACTTGTTCTTGTCTACAGCACATAATAAATGTTTTTTTTAATAATTTTGTACCATTTGTATATTTGGAAGTGTCAGCAGTAAAGTGACATTTTAATTTCAGGAAAGAGTAATCAACACCATTAAAAAACCGAACAATTATCAGCAAAGTCAACTTTTTTTATACGCAAGAAAATAATATCCGTTTCCATCATTATTCATTAAAGTTTATCAATTGTCTTTTCGAAGTGAATTCAATTAATTTTTAATGAATCAAGAATAATCCGAACGCACACTAGACATGGGTGCTTAAAAAACTTTTTCGTCTTCTTTTGTTTTTAAAAAGTCATTCCATACTTTTCCAATTATTTTAATATTAATCCCGTTCGATAACAATTTGAATTTGACAGAGACGTTGACGACGCAAGCACAGACGCTATACCTATGTATACAGGGTTCGTTAGTGTGCAGATGAAGAAAGAAGTAGAGAGAGAGAGAGAGAGAGAGAGAGAGAGAGTAGGAATATAATGAAGAAGCAATGGTAAAGTGAGGTAGAGGGAGGTAAAAGGGCCCACAGGCTTGGAAAAACACAAAGCAACGAACGATTGGATTGAACGATTCACTTAAAATACTGATTAGAAGAAGTCTCTCTGGTCGGATATGGCTGCCGTCTCACAGGCACTGGGGATATGTGCAGTCTACTATTCAGATATCCATGGCTATATTCTCTTAAATGTGTGTGTGATGTTCATAAAAAATAAAGAACTGTCAATCGACTGACTTTTTAATTGCATGCGCACCACGACCTCTTTGATATGTCAAAATGGTAATGAAATTTTTTTAAATTGACTTTTTTACAGGAGCCGGAAATTTCTCCGTTTTCTTTGTCACCTTTCAGCAGCTTTCAAAATACAAACAGAACATTCAAACAGGTACCGATAATTACGTAAATGTGCATTTCTTCGTTGCAGACACGAATCCATAACTTTTAAAGCCGAAAAAATTAAATAATAATTGTCATTCATTTAATTTGAAAGAAATGTAAATTTAAAAATGAAAGACAGACGGAGGCAATGTTTGGCCAAGTGTAAAAACAATTATAGAGTGTTTAACAAGTCCCATTTTTAATAAAAAGTAATTTGAGCCGGGTAGCGAGCCGTTCATCATTTTCAAATATTCTTAATTCTTTGGCTGTGCGGTGCCGTTGCCGCTTGTTATTGCTCCGATTATTCAGACGTTGGTTGTCGACGTGATGAAGTGTGCCCGTCACTCGAGCGCCCTCTCCAGAGTCTTATACATCAGTCCCCTTTCACACCGGCACAGCGCACAAATACCTAACAACGCGTTTAAATAAACACGCAAATCATTTTTCACAATAAGCGATCCTTAGTTTCTTCTCGCATCTTATTCCCTGATTGTTTTGCCAGACGAATCTTCATATTTGCTCAAGAATGTTCCAGAGACGACATATGAAAATGCTACAAAATGGTTAAAATTTATTTTAAATATTCATCTACATCTAAAATCTTTCTTTATGCGAAAACAGTGCACTGACATATGATTAAATGAAGAAAAAACTATATTTAAACACATTTGAAATTTCAGAAATGCCCAGAGGACATATGTTGAAGTGTAAATATTATCAACAATAATTTGTGCAGTGGATGAGTGATATTTCCTGATTTCGAATGTTGTAAGCGAAATTTAGTTTAAAAAAATAATACCTAATACGTTCCTTGGCTCCAGATTAGCGAGCGCGTGTGAGATGAATGCCCCCCTACTAAATATTACAAATAAAAGTTCCCAAACACACCAACTTCAACTATCTTTCTCATCTGCGCAGGGGGTCAAAAAGTTGAGGCATAAAATAAAAGTTTGGCTTTTTATTTGAAGCAGAGGGAAAGCACGCAGATTTCCATGATATTTCAGGCCGAGCAAGAGAAATTATTCTCGCTAAAACGGAAGTGACAGTCACGAGTAGACGAATCTAATAAGGACGACGGGAAATTAAAAGACTGCGCAAACTCCCGACAATAATCAGCTGCAATCTGTCTAGATGAGATATAGGTACGTACGCGATGACGGTGGATAAAATAATACTTTGATACTCTCGCCCGTTGGCGTGTTGACTGTAATTTTTGAAATGAAACCGTTTTCGTTCAAGTATTCGTAAATTAACTAGATCAGTGCTTTTCAAACTGCGCCGCGCTAACTAATTTATTTTATGAAATGCAAATGCATCATCACACAGAACTGTAGCTAGTACTGCGCACATACCTATATATATATATAATATATATATATATATATATATATATATATATATATATATATATATATATATATATATATATATATAGGTATGTGTGTGAACTTGTTATACTGGTTGTGTAACCGATAAGTAGTAATGTAGGCAGCTTTCTTCAATGTGACATTGCATAAATGGTCCACGTAATGATGTCACTAAAGGTCATACCGAGTAAAAGTTGTTTGCAATTATATTCAGATATTATTTCTCCAGTTATTTGCTTAGCCTTAAAACCGCGTTGGAAGACACTATAAATTCAACTAAGTAGTATTTAATCTATTTTCATATGATTTCTGATGGTGTTAATGCCTCCATACTTTATTCCGCACAAATGTATAGCTACGAACCTAACCTAAGACATAAACCAAAATTTAATTTTCCACCGGAAAATAACTTGAATGTAATGGTTTTTCTTAAGTACCTCATATACACTTTTCCTAGATTAAAAATCTTTCTGAACCGAAAGATATATTAGAAAACCCAGCCCTTATAAACAGTGCCAGAAAAAAGAAATATATAGGTATATGATACAAGCTATATTCCTACGAAACCATTTTCAGATTATAAAATTTAATTTACCAGATAAAAATATATAAATATATCACCACGCTTTTTTATATACTCTATCACATGCGTTATCTTCAACATATCACAGGCACCCTAAGTACATGAGCCTACAGTTCTGCATATTCTTATAGTGACTCTCGTACAAGCCTATTGATTTAGTAGTTTTGTTTTTATAATCAGTCATTTGTGTGGACGGAACGTCCTTGAGTGACTACATCGGAGAGGCGTCACTCTGAGACTCCAGGTGCAGCATTTAAGATACCAAATAGCACGTGTAACACTAGCTAGAGCATGCGTATTCTAAAAGTGCTAAGAAGCTCGTCTGTTGTGAGCATAGCCCAAAAGTAGAGACTATATTTGAAAAGGGTTTTCAATTTCGTCAATTTAATAAAACCATTTTAAAGATTATATCACACATGGTTATTTATTAAAAGCATGCTAGTATAGTACTATTATTGATAAATAAACGTATTGTGGAGCGTGAAAACGCATTCGTTCTTGACAAGCACACTGCACAATAAAATATATGTGCTTTTAGTTAAATAATAAAACGAAATGTTTGTGTTTTTCATTCTTTCTGAGTTTTAATAAATATTCAATTTTCTAGAAACATAAAAATGTCTATTCATATTTGAGTATTCCCATTTCAAAACTAATAATTTGCTATTCCTCATGTGTTAATCATAAAATACAAATGCAATGCGTTCAATGTTAGATTCAATCCAGACCTTGACGTCCTCTAACCTTTATCATAAACGATGCATAAGTATTATTAGATATTATAATATTTAAAGAAGCAAATTTTGTAGCAATGTCATTTGTAACTATTCGAGTAACGCTAACCATAATGTTAAGTGAGTGATAGGACAGCAACAAAAAAATAGTCGTTCCATTTGAAATTCCGATATTTATTCTGTCGCCAGCGAGTAATAAAATAATTCACATAAACGAGCAGTATTTTTTCTGTGCGGCAAACATTTTTTCCGGGAGTCGTGTGTAACTCAATCTGAATTTGTCTGGTTTTTATGAGGTCCTTATCCATCTGCTGACACACTGTAACGCTCGCTCCGGTCTCGTACCTCAGCGCCGCGTACGGATAAAATGCCATGACCGAAAAACGACGATAACTGAAGCGTCGTCGTCTATTTTATCAACAGGGGCACCACATCATTTATTTTCAATCAAATATACATATTTTTATTGTTCGAAAATCCGTTTTCTGTTCAATTTGATAAACACCGAAAGAAATGCTTTGGGAGACGTAAACAAATATGTTTTTTCACAACCACATTGATATTAACATTTATTATACGAGTATTTATCTACACTATATATATATATATATATATATATATATATATATATATATATATATAAATAAATAATTGGTATCCGAAGTTGTAATTTGTAATACATAAGTATATCAGTGTGTAAGGATAGAATTGAATAGCGAAAGATTGTCAAGATGTGAATGTAAAGGGTTTTCTACCACCCAACATGTTGGGAATAGGCATTAAGTTATGTATGTATGTATATTTTAGTCACTGACATACATTTCTTTCCATGTATATATAATTTATTCTTCGTTGTCCCATATTAGAAAAAAAGGAAACAGCCAAATTCTTAGTTATGGTGACATTTTATTGTTAGATATTATAATGTAAATTCATCATAAATGGTACTAAGATTAACTGTTAATATGTTCATGCATTAGTGGCTAGGTATATGTACCTACATTTTTTAGAATTGTTAAAAAAGTAAGTAATTAGCTAAAATATATATATTAACATGTATATGCTATGTTGTTGATAGCGTATGCCATAGTGAAAATATAAATATCTAAAAGTACCGTATTTTACAAGCCCGATTTGATAGCATTATGCTATATTTATAAATGTGTTTACGTTATAAAAATGTATTACGCTGCCATTAAAAATTTCTCAGAAATTATAAATAAAACAATTAAAAAACCTAATGATTAGCGTGATATTATATGCAAAAGCATTAACAACCACAACAAAAAAACATATATATTTCTTTGTTATGGCATAACAAGTAACTTTATTGCTTATGACACATGAAGTACGTGTGTAAATTTCATAAATTAAAATAAGTACCCATTTCAGAAATCCGTGCAATTTCACACCAGTAACAAAGAAAATAAAAATTAATTTAACGTATCAATCACTTTAAACATGAGGGTTTGCTGAAACACATATCGACGACAACGCCGCTTGTGTGCGAATTGAGAAACGCCACCAGACATAAACTGAAGTAGCTGAGGTGCGGTTGAGTTAGTGTAAGAGTATGGCTTGACACTCAAACGCGACAAACGTACGTTCATACATTTTAATGTCTGTAGTAAGCTGGTGTGCACGGCATTCTCGTTGCTATTATTTCAGCGGGCACATGTACCGGCGTTCCTGCACGTCTAGCAGCACCAACCACACGCCGTCGCATCGCTCGAACCGTTATATTCTCACAAACAACAAGCCACTTTAAATGTTTTCGTGTTTTCAAACGAGATGTCCATCACACCTGTCATTTGCTAGCTACCGCATATTTATGTGCGGTCTACTACCGTGACGCATGTCTACTGTTCGGATGAACTAACTGAATTATTCGGTGCATCAAGTTTTGCTTTGTGATAGGCGGATGTCTTATTTGTAGAGTAGGTTACACAATTTTCTATGTTACTATGCAAAGGAAAACATTCAAATATAACGACGATTAGGTTGCAAATTTTGTTTGCAAAAATATATTTTCTTGATGCCACGACTGCGCCGCACACATTACTACTTTTAAGTTTGTAAATATGATTGGTTCGCTGACAAAAGTAAACCTTAAAATTTGTCAAATTCGAAATATGGTTCCACAACCATTGTAAGTTGGTTTGCATACACAAACGTATGTATATGCCACACGTAAAACCGATGGGGATATCTTTGATAGCTGCCATAGACATTAAAAGTAAACACAGAGCGTATCTAAGTGAGGAAGGTTTGTTATTTGAATGCATCGTTCCCCGTTTTGAAAATATGGGTTTGAAGTTCAAAGAGGATGGTTGGGCTCGGGTGTTGTCAAGTGATCTATGCGAGATATGCGATGCCGTGTGTCGTCGTCGCGTCGCGTCGGTGTCTCTCAATTTGTGAATGCAGATTCAAGACACTTGAAGTTCACTCACGCGCACGCGCGCCTTCCTCACAAAGTGTAAATTGTCCAGGAACACGAACCCTCATACACAACTGCAAATACATATGTAGTTGATCACCTTCTAGCTTTCACAACGAGAACGAATTTATATTTGCATTTTGCAATTTATTTACTAAAAATAATTACGATTTTTAATATATATTTTTAACACATATTGACTAGAAAAATTGTTTTTACTTTCTTTTACAAAGTAATAAGTAGGTATTGTAATAACGAAAAAAAAACTCGAAATTTTAACGGAAATACACCTTTTGACCTTCCTTGAATCGAGTCTGACTATTTTGGAATGACGTCTGTGTGTATGTGTGTGTGCGTATGCGCTCTACAGCCTACACGGTTGAAGATAAAATT
Source organism: Nebria ingens riversi (assembly GCA_018344505.1). Classification (NCBI taxonomy): domain Eukaryota; kingdom Metazoa; phylum Arthropoda; class Insecta; order Coleoptera; family Carabidae; genus Nebria; species Nebria ingens. The sequence goes on from JADQWA010000445.1 coordinate 164,120, forward strand.
ATGAAACTTTAAACTTAAGATTTGTATATGCCTGGGAAGAAAAACCATTTATTCAAATCGGAAGAGCGTGTTTACTTGAGACACTTTTTGCATATCTTCGAAACGGCTGCACTTACAGTAAAATAGTTACAATAAAATTGAAAGATATTAATGATTTGAACAACTTTTGTTTGAAATATTTCTTCAAAGGATGTACCAGTTACGAGAAAATTGCTATTATCCTATTTATATTGCCATAGTTACATACATAGGTATGGAAAATGATATATAATAAATCGTATCTACTATGCATGTCAACTGTTTTAAATATTCAAATATTTTGACATTAATCATTTATTGTCAGTGTCTCAAAAAGTTTAGTGAAAAAGCGTTACAAAGATTAGTAAATAATTTAAAATATTATATATAAATATTTTCTCTGGTTTAAAGTTAATTTGAAAACTAAAAATGGCCCGGCCATAATAATTTTTAATAATATGTAATGAATAATAATATTTTCTTTATACTACTATAAAACCCAACATTTAAAATCTAAACTACATATGTTTTCTTTGGAAATCTGACAATAAACTAACTTACACTTTTATTGGACAATGAATGAAATAATTTTCTTGAAATTTAAAAATTTTTATATTTTAATTTATATACTATCAAATCAAAATATACTGACTACGTAAAGGAAAGTTTAGGGCCAATACATGGCCGATGTTTTAATTTATATAAGTGCTGTAGTCTATTAAAAAGCATTCAAGCAGTAGCTAAAAAAAGATAGATTTGTATGACATATTGCAAATATTAATTTAAACAAACGAAATGAATATTTTAATTTTTATAATTGTTATTGTGTCATCATGAATAAATGTTCTTCTATGGAGAAATGAACTATATACGAGATACTAAAGTATCGCTATGTACTACATATATACTTTTATAACCCATGGCACATATGAATGTTGGAAATGAAAAAAACAGTGCAGTGCATATCTAGAATATTTATTAAGTGCACCAGCATTTTATTCGCGTATGTAGGTATGTACATACATACATACTACCTATCTACCGGTGCCGGTGCCGGTGTGTAGAAATTGATTGATAGAATTCACTTGGGGAAATTACTTACGACAGAAAGCTACAGCTCTTCGGATCAAGACGGCTTGACAGTATATTTTATCAAGATTCCCTTAACATATCTGTAGTAGTTCGTGTGAGAGTTATCTAGGTATCTAGTTGCCGGCGCGGCGTGGCGCGGCGCGGCGAGCGAATGAACGGTTGGCAATGAATAAATCGGGAAATAAATCATATTGCAATTTAGTTGATTGCATTGCACGGGTCGCGCGCTCGTTATCGACCTACTTCTTCGGTTGCTTCACTCCTAACAATTATTCCTCATTACCAGTCACTTTTCAATACTCACAATACATTCGCACTCCATAGTCGGGTGACTTTAGAATTCAATTAAAAGTTTACAATATTTTTGTATTCGCGGTGACTTTAAGCATGTTGCAATAACTTTTTAAATAAATTATTGATATTCTGTTCGAGTTTGACAGCGGCTGCTAGATATGTGGAGCATCAATTATTTTTGATTGATTTGGTATTCTATTGAGGATACATCTGTAGCATAATTATTATAAATCATCAAATTGAAATTGATTTTAAATCAAAATATGTATGTATATATACAAGAAATAATTGTTGTAATTGTGTTTTGGAGGCGGGAAAAGGATTTTTTTCAGCTGGATTTAATCCCAAATTGACGCGTCCGAAATATGGATTAAATAATTGAAAAAAATAAAACAACAACAACAACAACTAGGATAGCAAGCATCAGTATTACCTACGTATAAATGTATAGGTACCTACCTACAGAAAAGTAATAAATAAAAGCGTATAGTCTGTGCGACGGGCGACGGCTGTTGTGGCGTTGCGTTGGTTCGCCTATTAATATATCAAATAAATCCTAAATACATATGCATGTCGGAAAATAGTTTACCAAGTTCATTTGCATCAGAATTAGGCAGTAATCGTAAATCCCTGGAGCTTGTGGAGAGAGGTTCTCGGTCGTTCTCTCCGTATATATATACGCGAACGTCCACAGAACCAAAATAATAACGCGTACTCAAGTGAATCCAGCGTACTAATTTCCACAGATTTACACGGATCTTAATTTATTCATTGTGTGAAAGGGAAAAGTTGACTTGACAACTCTTACCCACACACACACACACACAGGCAACCATGCCACAAATAACAAAAGGATTTATGAATTGTTTGCGTTCAATGCCTAACTGACATTATTATAACTATGTTAGCAAACTTTACTTTATAAAGAATACGAAACAATCACTAATGGTTTAAATGCTTTAACACCAAGTTAGATTTTTGTACAAAATTTATATTTTATTATAAATTACCCATATACAATGGGCATGAAAAGTACATTTTTATAGTTCTTAAAAAACACATTTTTATTTTCTAAAAACATTGTAGTGTTTAAAATATTAATTAATTAAGTCAAAGTTAAATATGTGTTGAATTTTATTCTAAAACAAAACTATATTTGAACTAAAACTCGATTTGAAATTTCTATTTTGATGGTATGATAATGGGGTACCTAACTAAAAGCCGAAAATTGGTGACTCAATGTCGGTATGTATGGGTGTGTGTGTGTGTGTATATACGATACTGTCAGTTGTTTGCATAACACAATAATATGATTCGCTGCATTAATTATCATTGTATTATGATCCCATTAATTGAACATCTAAAGCCTGACGTGATCCGAAACTAAAACCGTAAAATGACGACAGGCTGCTTTGCATTTCGACTAGACCCATATTACGTCACTGGTGCCCACGGATACACCAAATACAAGGAAATAACATGCAAAATACACAACATTGACAATATAACGCCATAATTAATGTAATTTGTACGAGTGGGTTTGAAAATGTTTATCCGCTTCATCTCCGTATATTGTTAGTATTATTATTATTATTATTATGATAGTTTGGCTTATATATAGAAGTTCAAAATGTCTTCCGCCCAGTGACGTCACCCTGGGTGGTTTGTGAGAACCACCAACGCTAAGACGGCGCTTTATGACGACATAAAATCATTGTGCACCGTTTCACTGCACAGTGCACTTACACATCTAGCAAGAATACCAGACTAACACATATATGTATGCACAGTATACCACCTTATCACCGCCAAATACGTTTCCTTGCAAGTTTATATTCTGTTGGCATCTCCAGATGGCCAAAACCGTCATTTTACCATTAAGTACCATTTTTTTTTATAAAAAAATCAATTGAATTCCATTTTCCTGAATTTAATGTTTCGTATATATATATATATATAT
>JADQWA010000447.1:0-26343 GCA_018344505.1 Nebria ingens riversi
ATCAACCTTTGGAATGTGCTAGGGACGTTTTTTAACCCGAAGGGCATTCTAAGAATTTCGAAGTGCCCTTGGTCTGTCAAAAATGCTGTTTTTTCTATTGAGTTTGGTTCCATCTCAATTTGATGGAAACCGCTTGTTAAGTTGATAGTTGTAAAGTAATTCGATTTGCCTAGTTTGTCTGAGATGTCTGTTATATCTGGGATCGGAAATTTGACATCTATGGTCTTTGCGTTTAGTTTCCTATAGTCTATTATCATGCGAAATTTTACTTTACCGGAAGCGTCGCGCTTTTTGGGAAGAATCCAAATTGGGCTACTCCAAGGTGAGTATGAATGTCTTGCTATTTTGTTCTAATAATTTATTAATTTGAGAATATACTTCGTCTTTAAATATTATAGGGTATTTGTAAGATCTTTGATATGCGGGTGTTTCATCTGATTTGTTAATTTTGTGTTTTATTTTGTTAGTAAAAGTGAGATTTTGATATTCCGTGATAGTTAGGTCTTGAAAGTCTTTAATTAATTTGTTTAGTTCGTTTTTCTGTATTTCAGTAAGATGTTCGGTTCTAAGATTGAATTTTTCGGTTATTTCGTGAATATTTAATTCTAATTTATTTTCGTGAAAGTAATAAAATTTGAATTGATGTCTATCTAACAACCGAATTGCTTCGTCGGAATAATTTATTTTTGTATTTAAAAGAGTTTAATCGGAGTTATTTATTACTATGTTAAAGTCTTTATGAAATTCGTAAATGTAACATTTTAATTGTTTATTATATAGTTCTACAAAGGTGTAGTAGTTTCCGTTTGAAATTGCGTTAGCAGTTCGTATTTCGAAATACTCGGGAAAAATTTTAAATTTATTTTTATTTTGATTAACAAAGTTTTGACTAATAAAGTTTTCGGTTGATCCTGTATCCAGTAATATTCGACAATTTTTAAATTGTATGAATGGCAAATTTGAAGTGTAGTTAGCTAAGGATTCGAATTTTCTAACGGCTCCATGTGAAAATTTTCGTTTTCTGTTTCCGTATCTGTGTCGTTTTCAAAATTATCTTCGTTATTTGATCGTTCAAAATAATCTACTTTTATTTCGTCGTTAGATTTGACATGGTTTTCAAGTAATTGTAAGTCTTACCGTTGTCTTTTTATAGGCATTTGTGGTCGAAATGTTTTTGTGCTAATTGGCATCGGTTGTGGGTAGTCAGGTTTTCGTTTGAATTGAATCGGTTGGCTCGTGGAAGCTTGTGGTTGTGAATATCGAACCATTGGAGATTGATATTGATTATGTTTTTGAGTGTTATGTTTGTATATAGGTGTTGGTACGTTTATTTTGGGTTTTACTAAATTTTGTTTATTTAATTTTGTGTGGATATATTGGAAATCATTTTTAATAAGATTGTGTAAGTCGCATAGAGATTTTGGATTTCTAGCCGCTAATTGGCTTCTATATGGCTCTTTACAATTTATTATAAAATGATGGGCAGCATATGTTGTCATGAATATTTCTAAGTTTTCAAATCCATTACCGAAGTTTAATTTGAACAAACCCATAAGTCTACTAAAAGTATCTTCGTATTTCTCAAAATATGCGAAGGTGTCCTTATTTGGTTTTTGTTCTAAATGAGATAGTTCAGTTAAGAAATGAATTTCGTTTCTTTTGTCTCCGTATTCTTCAATTATTAGATTCTTTAAATTACGCCAATCAGGATAGGATTTCGTGGCAAATTTTGTGTTAGCTTCTTTTATTATTTCGTTTCTAATTGAATTTTAAATAATTCTTTGGGTAATTTGAGATAAATTTTGTTTATCGATAGGTTCGAAAACTTCACCGCAAATATTAATAAAATGTACTAATGTACCTGTACTTCCATCATAATTAGGTATGATTTCGATCAGTTCCTTAATTTTGGCAGGAATTTTGGGAATTGTGCTAAGTGTAGCGGGTTGAAATAGTGGTGTAGTCATTGTTGCGTGTATGTGTATGCACCATTTGTTCAAAAGAACTCGTTGATACAATTATTTAATAATAAGATAGTTTGATTGTTGAAAAAATTTAATTATTGCTTGTATTGATGTTACGTTAATAATATTAGGCAGTGTTTCGTTAGAATTACGTTAATATGAACTAACAGTGATTCGTTGAACAGTCAATACACAATATAAAATCTGACTTACAGTAATAGGAATATTAAGTTGATGATGGTCAATTTAATGGTCCTTTGGAATATGAAATTGTTGGTTCCTGATGTTCGTTCAGGTGGACGTTGATTTTCGCTCAACGGATGATTTAAGGATGCCGTCAGCAATCGATGTGTTTGATGATCGGTCGTCCCGGAGTTAATGACGAAATGATTCACCTTTCTTCGCCAGAGGTTTTGCAGAGTTGTATTCTTATAAATTGTGGCTTCGGCGCCGCTGCTGCAATTGGAATCTTGGTTACGTTGATTTAGATAGTAAAATCTTCAACGAATTGATCTCATCAAGAGGTTTAGTGAGATTTCGGATTTTTGCTCTGAGAACGTGCTGTTCTTTTCGATACCGTGTTAAGCACTTGAATGTGGCGACTTAAACTATTCAACAAATTGGAAACTCTAATTTGGAGAGTCTTCGGAGTTTTACTCTTTTCGGTATCCTACCGACTGCGCCAAATATATCAATCACTCGCAAAGTTTGATGTTTAAAAAGATTTATTTCAAGATTCGACTATGTTACTCAGTTACAATAGATGCTGATAACAAGCGTGCGCTGCACAGACTAACTGTGTCGTTTTGTTACATGGCTTTTTATTACATTTGTTAATATTATGGAAAAGTACTATGTGACTGGTGCAATGCTGATGCAGCTTAAAATGGAAGTAGTTTGTGACGAAATGAGTATTTCATTTCATCATTTTGTATGGTATCTAAGGAAAAACAGTTGAAGTCAACATACACAAAAAGAATAATAACCATTGATTGAAAAATAAACACGTTATAAATAAATCACTTTGTCTTTCCTTTTTTTGTATAAATAAATATAAATATATTTACTGCCGTGTGTACTGACCTATTAAAATACGATGTCAAATCGTCAGGTTATGGGCCCAGTCACGGGCGAGTTCAGAACATGGGCATTTGACGGAACAAATTTTAATAATTGGAAATTCCGTATGGAAATACTGTTGGAAGAACACGACTTGCTGAAGTTTGTATATAATTCAGAAATTGGTGAATCGTCACTGGAAGTAACAGCAGAAACTGATCCGGAATGTATAGTACAGCAAGAGAAAATACAAAAAGCAAAGAAAGTGGAACTGAAGTGCAAGTCTATGATAGTACAGCGTATAGCGGATTCACACTTGGAATATATCAAGGACAAGACAACTCCTAAAGACATTTGGGAGGCACTTTCAAATACGTTTGAAAGAAAAGGAATAGCTAGCCAGTTATTCTTAAGGAAGAAACTTCTAACCATGAAGTATTTGGAAGGATCGTTAGAATCTCATTTTCTATCATTTGATAAAATACTAAGAGAATTGAAATCAACTGGAGCAAAAATAGAAGAACAGGATGCGGTTTGTCACTTATTGTTAACCTTACCAAAATCTTTTGATTGCTTAGTAACAGCTCTGGAAACAATTTTGGATGAAGAAATAAAAAGAAATGCAGAAAAATCACCGGTACTAAACCAAAATATAAATCATACTGCTTTTTCAGGAAAATCTACATTCAAATTTGGTTGCTACTCATGTGGACGTGTGGGACACAAAAGTACAGATTGTTTTTTTGAGAAAAATAAAAATAAGAATAAGTCAACAAAAACTTATGTGAAGCACAATATGGCAAATGTAGGAGAAAAAGAAGATGACGATGAAATTGCTTTCGTCAGCTTGAGAAACTCGAGTAGCACAAATAATATTAATTGGTATTTGGATTCTGGCGCATCTGAACACATGGTAAATAATGCAACATATTTTGATAACCTGTACCCATTAAAGCAACCCTCAGTAATAAAAGTAGCAAAGTTAGGTGAAAATTTGTTAGCAACTCATGCCGCCAACATAAAATGTACGTCTACTGTAAATAACGTTAGAAGAACATGTATTGTAAAAGATGTACTATTGGTTCCAAAATTGGCATACAACTTATTCTCAGTGCAAAAAGTTGAAATGGCCGGAATGCAAGTAACTTTTAAAAACGGAATAGTAAAAATAAAAAATGATGAAAAAAACAGTAGCAATCGGAAAAAGAACAGAAAAACTCTACGAGTTAAATCTAGAATTGTCAAAGCATGACGTTGCATCTGTAACGAAAAGAGAACAAGATTTGTTAGAATTATGGCATAGAAAATTAGGCCATCTAGGATATTCAAATGTAAACCAACTAATACGTTGCGATATGGTAAATGGAATGGAAAATGTCACAACTGGAAGTGAATCTGAAAAATTGTGTGAATTCTGCATTATGGGAAAACAAAATAGAAAACCATTTCCAGAAGTTCAAAAACCCCGATCAACCAGAATATTGGAACTAATTCATAGTGACGTATGTGGTCCAATATCTCCAACAACATTTGATGGACGGAAGAACTTTGTTTCGTTTATTGACGATTTTTCTCATTTCACATTCATTTATCTACTCAAGTCAAAAAGCGAAGTTTTTAACTGTTTCAAACTATATGAAGCTGCTGTAACTGCTCAATTTAATGGAAAAATAGCAAAACTCAGATGTGATAATGGAGGAGAATACTCCTCAAACGAATTTAAGGAGTATTGCCAACAAAAAGGAATTAGGGTTGAATACACTGTACCCTATTCACCATCACAAAATGGTGTCGCAGAACGAATGAACAAAACGTTATTGGAAAAGGCAAGAACACAAATATTAGCTTCTGGCCTATCCAAAACATTTTGGGGAGAGGCTATACTTACTTCAGCATATCTAACAAACAGAAACCCTTGCAGGATTTTGAAATTAAACCGTTGAACTATGGACAAAAATTAAACCTGATATAAGTAAACTTCGTGTTTTCGGTAGTGATGCTTTCGCACATATTCCTGTAGAATTGAGATCAAAACTTGATTCAAAGTCAATAAAAGGAGTGATGCTAGGTTATACAACGAATGGGTACCGTCTATGGAATAAAGACAAAGGAGTGTTTAATTCTCGGGATGTAATTTTTAATGAATTAGACAAAACAAAATTTCCAGACTCAAATCTAATTATGGAAGAGATCACATCGGAATCGGAGTCAAGCACGGATGATTACCAGGAAATTGAACCAAATATGGAAACAGAAAAGGCACCATCTGAGGCATACCACGAAATCGTTGAAAAGCAACAACAAGAAAGCTATAGTCGTCCCAGAAGCTCAAGATATAGAACACGACCGGCGTGGCATACCGACTATGAAATGACCATCTTCGCTTTAAGTGCTGAATCATACGTGGAACAGGAAGAGATACCTAACAGTTACGAAGAAATTAAAAAATTACAAAACATGAGTAAGTGGAAGGAAGCTGTAAATAATGAAATGAGATCGTTGCGGAAAAATGACACCTGGACACTTGTAAATCTACCGGAAGGAAGAACACCAGTTGACTGCAAGTGGGTTTTTAAAATTAAACGAAATGGAAGTGAAAGTAAATACAAAGCTAGACTCGTAGCTAGGGGATTTAGCCAAAAGTATGGTATCGATTATGATCAGACATATTCTCCAGTAGCTAAATTACAACTATTCGACTGGTATTAGCCGTAGCGAGACATATGAAAATGTATCTCTACCAAATAGATGCAAAAACTGCATTTCTAAATGGAAATTTGAAAGAGGATATATATATGACACAACCTGAAAGTTTTATCGAAAATCCGAATATGGTTTGTAAATTAAATCGTTCCCTCTACGGTTTAAAGCAGTCCCCACGATGTTGGAATGAAAAATTTAACAACCACATAACAAACTTAGGATTTAGTCGATCAAAAAACGATTATTGCTTGTATACAAAGAATTATAATTCATCAGTATTGTATGTAATATTATTTGTTGACGATGCAATAATTGTAGGTACAAATAAACAAGATATATTCAAACTTAGAAATCAGTTAATCTCACAATTCGAAATGCAATATTTTGGACCACTAAAACATTATCTTGGATTAAATATAGAATACGATAGGTCATTGGGGTTACTAAAAATAAACCAAAAACCTTATATTCTAAATCTTCTAAAGCGTTTTAAGATGGAAGATTGTATTGGCATCGGCACACCAATAGAAGTTAATTTAAATCTAGAAAGGAATGAAAACGAGACTACAACTAAAAGGCCATATCGCGAAGTCATTGGCTCTCTTATGTATCTAATGCTTGGTTCCAGGCCAGATCTCAGCTTATCTATAAACTATTTTAGCCGATTTCAGAACTGTGCAAGCGATCTTCACTGGTAGCATCTGACAAGGATATTACGTTACCTAAAAGCTACACAAAATTATGAACTTGTTTTTCAGGACAATACAGAACCTAGTTTACAAGGATACGCGGATGCCGATTGGGGAAGTAACCACATAGATAGGAAATCAATAACCGGTTATCTCTACATGGTATATGGATGTACCATATCCTGGGTAACAAGAAAACAGCAAACTGTCACATTATCATCGACAGAAGCAGAATACGTTGCTGTAGCCACAGCCACCTGCGAAGCTGTATGGATACGAAGTGTACTAAATGATATGGGCATAATTATTAACAAGCCAACTATCATTTATAAAGATAATCAAGCCTGCATAAAAATTGCAGAGAATCCGATAGAACACAAACGAATGAAACACATCGATATCAAGTATCATTTCATTCGAGATAAAATACATGAAGAAGAAATTAAACTGGAGTACATTCCTTCAAAAAATCAACTTGCCGATATCCTTACAATCGATATCAAGTATCATTTCATTCGAGATAAAATACATGAAGAAGAAATTAAACTGGAGTACATTCCTTCAAAAAATCAACTTGCCGATATCCTTACCAAGGGCCTACCTATCCAACAACATCAGAAACTTCTTTTTCAGATCGGAGTTGGAGATCAAACAAAATGCTGAATTGAGAGGGGGTGACGAAATGAGTATTTCATTTCATCATTTTGTATGGTATCTAAGGAAAAACAGTTGAAGTCAACATACACAAAAAGAATAATAACCATTGATTGAAAAACAAACAGGTTATAAATAAATCACTTTGTCTTTCCTTTTTTGTATAAATAAATATAAATATATTTACTGCCGTGTGTACTGACCTATTAAAATACGATGTCAAATCGTCAGTTTGCAGTTATAAAATAAGGGTTGGGCGTCTATATAATATATATATATATATATATATATATATATATATATATATATATAAATATATATATATATATATATATATATATATATATATATATATATATATATATATATATATACTCGTATATATTGTAACATATCGCCGTTTCACTTTTCGAAAAGAAAGAAGCTTAACGTAATTTTCTCTAACAAATTCAAACCTGGCAAGCGCTACTGAAAGTAACGCGCCATCTTTAACCAATAATTTAAATGAACTCATGAATTAACGTTATAAGCACGTCTATTTGGTCGTAATCGTGATCGTCTAGAACTATGCCCCTTTTAAAACCGGACCTTACGTTGTGTTCGAAAATGTGGCTCTTTTATCTGAAGTAGTCACAAATCAGGAGAGGGTAGGGAAAACACAAAACAACAAGAGTAGTGGTTTCACTAGCCGATTTATTGTCAATATTGAACTAATATTTTAAATCAATCGTTTCGAAGCAACCTGGTGCATTCACCAGGTGTCTACATTATCGGACAAGTGACCAACCGACGGTGACACAGCATTTGCGCTAATGGCACGGGCTCTGCTATTTAGCAAAATACTATTTATCTTGTGATTCTGACACAGGTGGTATTTGTAAGTATGTTATAGATAGGTTCATAATCTTTGTTATGAGTTGTTTGTTGTTGCTAATCTTTATTAGGAACAAACCGATGCGAAGAATGATGTTATTATTATTGTTGTTCTTAATCTTTGTTAGGAACAAACCGACGCGGCGCGAAGCAAAACCAAGTGTGACATAATCAATACACAACATTATTTTACTCCCCAGTAGAGGTAGGCGGCAGTAGTGAACACTGAGTGACCGTTCCTTGGCACTGGTCCGAGAATGTCGCCAAATGACAGACCCACCAGGATGTCTCTGAAATATTACAACAAAGGAATTTAATTTACTTATATCTAACAACGGTTAATGAAATGATACGTCTTTCAATGTCGAGCATTAGCTTTGTAATAACCGACCTCTTTTAACCCTGGGGTTCGTCTTCATCGGGCGTAGCCTCCGGCTGCAACTTTCTTCCGTCGTGAGTCCGCTGAACAGAACCTCCGGCCGCAACTGCTCTACCTTGGGTTGGAATTGGACAGAGCCTCCGGCCGCAACTGCTCTACGTCGTGAGTTCGTTGAACAGAGCCTCCGGCCGCAACTGCTCTACGTTGGGTTGGAATTGGACAGAGCTTCCGGCTGCAACTGCTCTACGTCATGAGTCCACTGAACAGAGCTTCCGGCCGCAACTGCGCTTCTCGGTCTTCCGCTGGGCAGACCTTCGACTGCTAGTAGACTCGGCTGGTTGGTGCTGCTGGCTGGTGATCCGGATGGTTTCGACCTTTCCCACCATGACTTCCTTAGCGTGCATCGTCATTTTATCCTCTACGTTTCTCCCTTCAAAGTTCTGCCTTCGATTCCTGAGTTTGGTGGGGCTAAAGGATAAATAGCTAAATTGAATTAGTGAAAAAGAAACACTAGATTAGAAAAACTCTGAACTCTCTTAAGTTTGCATAATTGGTCAATACTTACGTCATTGCTCATCCCCTTTCATAAGACAAAGATACGTATTACTATACTTTACTGAAAATGGACAAGATACACGAACAAAACTCCACAGATGCAAGACGGAGACGCGTAGTCCTACCCTTGACTCAGGTTGGAAAGAGCGCGCACTTAGAAAGCATCCTTACTAAGCTACCCTTACTTACGTAGCTAAGCGTAGTTTGGTTGCGCAACAGATGCTGACCAGATGTGTAATAAAGGTTTTATACTTATTTCCGTAGTTGAAATAAGTTGTACTCAGTTGCACAGAGTTAGTTAGTATAAAATTTAAAATTAAATAATGTTCGAGGTGCGATACGTCACAATATATAGGTATATACTTTAAATATACAGTTTTTTTACGCGAACCTATGCCAAATTTGTATTGAACTAAACAAGGATTGATACCTATAGTTCCTAAATGCAATATGCACCTATCCATGAGAACTATATTGTATTATAATACATATTTATTGCATTGATTCACTCTGAAGCCATATCGTTTATTAATTATTATCAATTTATATATCGCTATTTTCAAAATGTACGTGGCGTCAACAATAACATGAAATACTCATTAAAAATTATACCAGCCTAAATTGTCTGTCAAACTGATTATTAGTTTTGTTTGTAGCAAATATCACACATTGATCTCATCTTTTCTTATTTTTTTTTTTCATTTTAAATCATCTTATAAGCTAAGCAATTTGTGTTTATGGACAATCAGACTTTCTCGACAAATTTACAATCACGCAAGAACAAACTGACATCTACTGTCACTTGTTAAAATGTTATTCTTCGAGCTGGCAATACGCAACTTCAAAAAATTATATTGTTGTAACGGGATGATTGTTGGTACGCGCTAATGTTTTTAAGAATTAGAATTCACGTGTAGTTTTCTTACAAGTTTTATTTATTTATTTAAAAAAGTACGATGTGCTAGTAGGCACTACTCAAATTAAGTTAAAATAAGATTTAGCAACGTTGTTAGTTTTCTCGTTAACTTAGCCCAAAAGTGTGAAGCGAATGCTTTTGCTGCCAATGTTGCTGTTTTACACTGAGCCCAGTACTTTTGTTAATCATGAACTGCTAAATCGGCAATTAGAACATAGGCGGTGATGACTCAATCGCTCACATATTTAGGATCGTGACTTTTTAGTTGGGGCCACATCCTGTTGTGTGAATAACAATTATAAGAGATTTTATATTTTACATGAACAACCATTCAGCATATAATAAAATACAATAGTGTTCTTAAAGAATAAACAGAATATTATACAAAGTATAACATATTAAGTGAAATAAACAATATTTGGTTGGTTACAACAGTATAGTTAAATAAGATTTAGCAACGTTGTTAGTTTTCTCGTTAACTAAGCCCAAAAGTGTGAAACGAATGCTTTTGCTGCCAATGTACGACTCTCTGTTTTACACTGAGCCCAGAACTTTTGTTAATCGGGAACTGCTAAATCGGCAATTAGAACATAGGCGGTGACGACTCAATCGCTCACATATTTAGGATCGTGACTTTTTAGTTGGGGCCACATCCTGTTGTGTTAATAACAATTATAAGAGATTTTATATTTTACATGAACAACCATTCAGCATATAATAAAATACAATAGTGTTCTTAAAGAATAAACAGAATATTATACAAAGTATAACATATTAAGTGAAATAAACAATATTTGGTTGTTTACAACAATATAGTTAAATATATAAACTTTTTTACAATAAATTTAGATGAATAGTGATATATTATAAGAACCTTCAATTATTATTTTTTTTTTTTAAGGTATTGACCCTATTGTTACACGTGTATATATTTGTCTTTAAACTTTCCAATGCTAAATTACACAATGCACTAATGTTAATCCAATAGATATATATTTATAATTATTTTGCTTGCGCCGTTATCTTGAGATAAAGATTGATATTAGATAATCATTGAACAAACATAGACGCGCACAAATAGTTTAAATTGCAAAATATCTTACTGTTTATAGGCGTGTAAAACATATAAGTAAAGATTATAGTTTTAAGGCAATAAATAATGATATATATATATATATATATATATATATATATATATATATATATATATACGATATACTTCTTTTTAATTGAATTATTTATTACCTTAAAAATATAATCTGTACTTATATTCTACACGCCTATAAACAATAATCTCAAGAGTGTGATTTATTTAAACGCGAGTCCGCTCAGGCGGCGATCCAGTAAAAAGGCGATTACCTCCTCTCCTTGCCCCTACAAACATGTTTTTCGTGTTAAAGTTATAATAATTTTTGTTTGACTATCAGCCGGTTATGAGGAAACCATTATCAAAATTTGGACTTAATGATATTGACGAAATTGAAAACGAACTAGTTGAGATAATGGTGTAAATATTTATAGGCAAATAATAATTGAGCAATATTTTGGTAATCTGTAATATGTACATTGTCGATATTGTTGGCGGTAGTATTTAAATCAAATAGATATAAAATAACTGTTAGGTTGGTAGCACTGTTCAAATTTATAGTTATAACAAAAAATATGAGATGGCAGAGGTTTTGTTGTAGAATGTTAATGAAAAGAACGAAACGAAAAGTGAAGCTTACCTTTTGTTAATATATTTTGTATTCTTACAAATAAATTAATACAGACGAAATAAACACTGTAAGGATCTAGTACTAAGTTTTATTTAGAAAGTCTGTGCAGAGAAAAACAAAAAATTCAGAAGTGGAATGTAAGAAAACTGGAACGATATTAAGACTAACCACGTATTGCCAGTGCAAATGCTTTGAAGTCGTTTGTTCATAAAATGGAAACGGACAGCAACAGGATGTTTAACAGGGACAAGACGACAGTTTAGATGGTGCTTTTCAAAATGAAGTGACGCCAGGTAAAATGACGAGTGCGCGAATGAAGAAAATAATAATTGCAGAAAACATTCAGCGCGATGAAATGATAATGACACTATTGAATCGAATATCAAGTTCCCCAAAAAACCACTGAATCATCCGAAATATACGCAGGAACAGAATGTTCGCAATCGTTCCATATAATTCCGGATTTGCCGAAGAATATTCGAGTTTATGATGATGAAGCTGAAGTGACTTACATTAATGACTGGATTAGCTGCATAAATAGCATGCACACTCTGCATAATTGGCCTGATACTTTCGCATTGGAGACAGCAAGGACGCCTTTGACGGGTCGTGCACGTTATTGGTACCCAACTAAAATAGTCGAGGTTCATACCTGGGCCAATTTCAAGCAAGCTTATCGGAAAACCTTGGAGGAGATGAAGGTCTACCAGTAAATGGCAAAGAATGTGCGAACGCCTACAAAAGAGAAAGGAAGGTGTGAGTACGTATTATCATGATAAAACTAGACTATGTTTGGCTGTGGAATTGGGATTTGCAGATACGAAAGAACACATTCTTATTTGATTGGAGTCCAGAGAGTTATGCGCAATGGTGCTAACCAGATCACATCGAGATTCGGATAAGCTACTCCATGACTTGCAGCGATTCGAAAGGATACAGCAGGAACACCAAGAAAGATTTCTGAACGTAAGGAACCGAACCAATGACGAAACAGGAACAACGCAGAAAACAAACGCAATACGAGCAACAACTTGGGACGAGAAAAAAAAAGAAGCCAAGACAGATACGATACAGAAAAAAGACTGACGACTACCAGCACATAACGAAAAGAGATCAGTGAAGTGCTTCAACTGGAATCTATATGGACCTCTTTCACGCGACTGTCTAAGTCAAAAAAGAATTATTCGATGCTACAAATGCAATGGTAAAGGAAACATTTGAACAAAGAGCACGATAAGGCAACAACAAATGTTGGAAGGAACCTCAGACGAAGCATCAATTATGAAATTTATGTAGACTGTTAAATTAGGAGGAAATACGGCAGTTAAGAGTATGATAGATTGTGGTGCCACCTTAAAGAAAATGTTGTATTCCAAGGAAACTTTAAGATAATCGAGTTAGAGAAGCCATTAACTTTAGTGGGGTTGGATCGAGGAAATGACGTCAAATGTACTAAGAAGATATAAACAAGTGTGAACATGGATGGTGCGCAAGTTAGTTTTATTGATCTAATAATTGTACTGGGTGACGCAATACCAGTAGAGGTACTAATCGGAAGAACATTCATCGGTCACCCAGATTTTACCTACATTCGAATCGGATTACTCTAAATTTGGATACAGCTGAGAAAAACTACGAAGTTTTCGACGCATTTCGTAGAGCAAAACTGCCATTTAAAATAAAGAAATGTGAGTTTGGGAAAACTTCCATTGACAATTTAAGATTTACACTAAGTAATAAAGGTTTAATGGCCGGAAAACATTCAAGAAATACGAAAATATCTCGAGTTGGCAAGTTTCTTTCGTAGATTTGTCCCCAGATATGCAGATATTGCTAGACCAATAAGTATCCTCCTAAAGAAAAATATAATCTACGAATGAACCGATGAACAGCAAAAATATTTTGAGACCTAAAAGAAATATTAGGAAGTGAGCCAGTTCTACAATAATATAATCCACATGCGAAAACCGAATTACATACGGACGCTAGCAGCAGTAGCTTAGTTGGTATGTTACTACAAGAGAACGATAATGGTAAGATGCACATGGTCTATTGTATTAGTAAACATCGGCCATGTATTGGCCCTAAACTTTCTTTTACGTAGTCAGTATATTTTGATTTGATAGTATATAAATTAAAATATAAAATGTTTAAATTTAAAAGAAAATATTTTCATTCATGTCTAGTAAAATTGTGGTAAAGTTAGATTATTGTCAGATTTCTAAAAAAAACATATGTATTTTAGATTTAAAATGTTCGATTCTATAGTAATATACAGAAAATATAATTATTCATTACACATTATTAAAAATTATTATGGCCGGACATTTATATTTATATATAATATTTTAAATTATTTACTAACCTTTGGAACGTTTTCTCACTAAACTAATTTGTAACACTAACAACAAATGTTAAATGTCAAAATATTTGAATATTTAAAACAATTGACATGCATAGTAGATGCAATTTATTATATATAATTTCCCATACCTACGTAACTATGGCAATATCAATAAGATAAGATCTTGTAACAGGTACTTTTTGAAGAAATGTTTCAAACAAAAGTTGTGCAAAATACTAATATCTTTGAATGTAAATGTAACTATATTTATTGTAAGTACAGCCGTTTTGGAGATATTGCAGAAATTACAAAAAATGACTCAAGTAAACATGCACTTCCGGTTTGAATATGCTTTTCAAAAATAGGACGTTTTTTTCCCAGGCATATACAAATCTTAAGTTTAAAGTTTCATAATTTTATCTTTAACGGTGTAGGCTGTAGAGCGCACACAGCCACACACACACACACACACAGACGTCATTCCAAAAATAGTCCAATTAAAAACATCGGCCATGCATTGGCCCTAAACTTTCTTTTACGTAGTCAGTATATTTTGATTTGATAGTATATAAATTAAAATATAAAATGTTTAAATTTAAAAGAAAATATTTTCATTCATTATGTCCAGTAAAATTGTGGTTAAGTTAGATTATTGTCAGATTTCTAAAAAAACATATGTATTTTAGATTTAAAATGATCGATTCTATAGTAATATAAAGAAAATATAATTATTCATTACACATTATTAAAAATTATTAGGGCCGGACATTTATATTTATATATAATATTTTAAATTATTTACTAACCTTTGTAACGTTTTCTCACTAAACTAATTTGTAACACTAGCAATAAATGTTAAATGTCAAAATATTTGAATATTTAAAACATTTGACATGCATAGTAGATGCGATTTATTATATATAATTTCCCATACCTACGTAACTATGGCAATTTCAATAAGATAAGGTCTTGTAACTGGTACTTTTTGAAGAAATGTTTCAAACAAAAGTTGTGCAGAATACTAATATCTTTCAATTTTATATTGACGATTTTTACTGCAAGTATAGCCCTTTCGGAGATATTGCAGAAATTGCAAAAAAAGTCTTGCGTAAACATGCACTTCCAGTTTGAATATGCTTTTCAAAGATAGGAGGTTTTCCTCACAGGCATATACAAATCTTAAGTTTAAAGTTTCATAATTTTATCTTCAGCAGTGTAGCCTGTAGAGCACACACAGCCACACACACACACACACAGACGTCATTCCAAAAATAGTCAGACTCGATTCAGGGAATGTCAAAAGATGTATTTCCGTTAAAATTTCGAGATGTTTTTTTTTCGTGATTACAATACTTAATTATACTTCGTAAAAGAAAGTTAAAATACAGACAGAACATGAGAGAAAAAGAACATGGTTAAAGATTATGTACTATCTGACGATTTATTATACAGAGAACTATATCATGGTGGAAAAAAGAACACACTAAACTAGGCTTAATGAAAAAATTACGTTGTACATCAATAGTTTAGTATCTAAATTTAGATTGATCTCCAGCATTATAAAACGATCATGAGCGACGGTTTAAACCCAGTTTGGCTGATCATAACCTTGTAACATATTTTGCTATGACTTTCAACATTCTCTCAATACATAATTTGACACTTAACTTATTAATAATGAATGCTTACAATATTGAAGACATAACTGACGATGAAGATTTTATGAAATTAATAGACATACTAGAAAATTCTAGAAAACTTCAAACTTAGAGACCAAGAATAGATCATTTTGGAAAATGGGATGATCATGAGTTTATAAAAAGATTTCAACTAACCAAATATTCAGTTAGGTATATTTTAGAAGAAATTAGTAATGCTATTTCGTAACTTAATGAAATTGAAGAAATACGTATTAGAATGGAATTTAAATATATCTTCACCGCTTCACAGGTCTCTTTAACTTGGAATCAGATACGTATGCAAGATACAATCACTTCCTTATCACTTAAACCATAACATATTCTTCAACAATCCCGAGCTTAACCAATTATACATTAATAGTGCAACTGCCCTCTACCCACTCGCATTAAAACTTCCAAGGTTGTTCAAACATATCGTTAATAACCAAGGGCCTTTATTTACTCGGGTTTGTCCAAAAGTTCCTCTATGGGTAACTCCCTCTCTAAAGGCAAACATTAGATTTACCAGCAAGTCAAAAATTCCACTCCCCATGCCATTTACTAAGTCGAGTTCTACACTCAAATGCAGCAGTACACAGATTATCAGCACATCTATACCGATGGCTCTAAGATGGACAATGGTACTGGCTGTGCATTTGTAAGTGACGGAATATCACAGTCAGCCACTTTGGCATCCATATGCTCGGTGTACACCACTCAGCTATACGAGATTCTGTCCTTCGACACTCTCGTCAACCTGACAACGAGCGACGTCCCCTACTCGTCTGCACTGATTCCCTTAGCGCTATCCTGGGTACCAGTAGCAGATACTCCACAGATCCTATCGTCTTGGGTATAAAAAGAGAAATTGAAAAATTACGGGAGGTACAGAGACATTTCACGTTTATGTGGATACCAGTACATGTTTGGATACCCGGAAATTATTATGCGGACATGACTGCCCTTGACGCAGCTAACGGCAACTATGTTATCCATCATCCTGTACGTACCGATGATGTGTACAAGCGTGTGTCTGAGCATTGTTTCTCTAAATGGCAAGAAGAGCGGAATAGGTCCACGAAAAAATTGCGACAAATCAAAGTGACAGTGGATAAGTAACAAGCGCCACTCCGTCTTCCAAGATGTGAGCAAGTAGTGATCTCACGACTGAGACTAGGGCATACCTGTCTCACACATTTATATCTACTACTTGGAGAAAAACCACCTCTCTGCTTCACTTGTCAAACTAGACTCACACTCAAACATGTATTTGAGCAGTGTCCTAACTACGTTATGCATGGTCGCAATGCAGGCATCGATAGACCCATCGAAACTTGTTTAGAAAACAGCACCCACAACATTGCAAAAATTCTTGCCTTTCTACGAGCCACTGACCTATTGCTTCAAATATAAACCTGCCTTCTCTTCCCTGCTTCTTTTGCTCTGTTCTTTCATCTGTACTTCTAAAAGTTTATTCCTCTAGAATACTTCTACTAATACTACATTTTTCTCTAACAGACATTGTATGTTGTTTGTCGATGCAAACTCTGCTCATGCAGTATTTGTTTATATATTTGTTAATGTTCTCAAACCCGCTCCCGCCATCTCATGTTATTATTACATGACTATATTGACCATTGTCAATAAAAGCGGTAATGACCCTGGCAGTCGATCCGCTTAAATAAAAAAAAAAAATATATATATATATAAATATCTTACATTTAATTAGCAAACATTATTTAAAAAGATATATAATAAAGAATTTAGCAACGGCAGACTATCTTAAAATTGCGTAGTTTATATTTGACAGCATTTCTTAATGTCACTTGTGCAATTGTTTATATTGCGAACTTACTGAAATTTATTGCAAAATGTTGTTTAAGCTTACTGACAATAAACCATGAATGTACACTACCAATCTTAAATCTTGTAACTCTTAGCTTGACACTTACGGTCTCGCAACCAGCATTGCTTGATCTTGATGCAAGTTACGCAGCACGTACAAAATCAGTTAGATTACATAAGTCCATATCGTTTGCTTATTATGGTAGGGCTGGTGTTATCTTTGCTTAGTCATAAATAACATTTTATTAATACAAACATAATGATGAATGTATGAATGTAAGAATTTGAGTTTTGTTTTGTATCAACTTCACATGCGCAAAAATATAAATGCTTCTTACTCTGTTTCGGCCTTAATGAAATCAAACTTTTTAGGGCATAAACTATTTATGACACGAAATTTACAATTTTTATTTCATTATTTGCTAGCGTGAATTTGGCATCAAGCACATTTTGAAGTCGTTCGTAGCTAAACAATTGCTTATGGATTGTTTATTCTTAAGCCTGTCTGACACGATACAAAATTTAGTACCAAATTTAGTATTAGATTTTAATATAAAATATAATGGATCGTGTAATGTATAGAAATGTAAGACAATTTTTACGAAGTCTCTTTGTGTTAACTTTTTGTACAAAGCATTTAGGAAATGTTCTATTTTCTTGCATGCTGTATGCGCAGGAACGGTTGCATAGCGTGCTTGTTTAATGTAAAAATAGGCTAGGTTATTTGAACTGTCAGGTAAAACTTTTACTTGTTTGTACAGTATTTTACATTAAAATTTAATACTAAATTTTATGTCATGTCAGACAGGCTTATGGGCGCAAATAGGCACTTAATTATTATAACATTCAAAAATAAATAATTTGTTTATAACTCTGGAACTAGTAGCAATAAAAGAGTAATTATTTCGGCACAAATAGGCACAAATTTGGCACAAAAAATAATGATATAGTTTTTATAATTTGTGCTTTGACTTGTTGTGCCCAGTTCACGCACCTGATTATTTTAATATTACATACATATACCCATTAAATCTGATTTTATAAATTAAATTAATATAAATAGTGATGTAAATCGATCATGTGACCACGGTCATGACCAAAATGACCGTCACTGTTAAAGTAAAATTACACAATATTTTAAATGACCGGCCTTTTACTAAAAAATACAGTTGCAGGTCAAGTTATAAATTGTGAAATTTATTACAAACACTATTTGAACAATTTAAAATTGACAAAATAGATCAAATGGACAACAGAGGTGTGTATAAAATATATTGCTCAGTTTGTAAAGCAATCTATGTCAGTCAAACAGGGAGATCATTTAAAACACGTCTCAAAGAACATTTTAATTGTATTAAAACAAGAACGGACCCTTCAAATTTTACTGATCATATTTCAAACGCAGGACATAATTTTGATCAATCAACTAATTTGAGCATTTTACATTTACAAACAAAGGGAGTTTTATTGCATATTTTAGAAAATTTGGAAATCTTAAAAATAGAACAAACCCCAACAATTACTTCACTTAATGTTAACATACAATTCGAATGTACTGTTCTTCTTTCTATGTTATGCGACGCCACTGGTTCCAGCAGATTCCTAAATTCACGTGTCTTCGTTTTCTCTAGCAATTGACTATTCTGTTCCGGCCCGTTGTACGCTCTGCGTTGTACTTTTATATTTTAAAATTTCTTAAGAACTTTTAACTTTCACTAAACAAATAATTCGGTAATCACAACTTCAACATTACAATATCAGAAAATTGTTCAAAATGTATTTGTAATAAGTTTGACAATTTACAACTTGACCTTCAACTGTATTAATTAGCTTATAAGTATAAGTTGCTTATGTTTTTATCTTTTTATTAATTTTAGATTTCAAATTATAAAGTAATTTCTCAATTTAGTTTCACCAGCTTGTACCTGATGATGTTAAAAAAATTGAAAGCGGTCATATATCTTTAATTTAATAAAGAAACAGTGAAGAATAAGACGTCTTTTATAAATTTAATTTTCCTAAAATTTATTTATTCAATATGAAATTCCTCAACGATTTAATATTTTAAATATTGTGTTTGCAATAAAGTATAAACATAATATCAGTATTGTAACAGTTTCTTATTATAACATTTGTTATTATTTCTTATTTGGTTAGATAAATAATGGTTCTATCCCTATTAAGTGGTTCTCTCCATCAATATTCAAAATTCGTTTTTTTTCAAATCTAATTTTTGTATCTCCATCTTAATTTTATGTTCCACTTTTATTTGCATGTCGCGGTCTTCATTTTCTTTATACAATGTGATAATTTCATAGTTGTTATAGTTGATTGAAATTATTCGAAGTGTGTTCATATAAATATAAGAGAATTTAATCAATCTGAAATTTAACAAAATGGTTAATATACAAAAAAGAAAATTGTCTGTTAATAAAATATAGAATCATCCTTTCCTAAACTTATTAAGAAATCAATCACTGATTGTGAAAGGCGTGTACTTCAGAAATATTATCGCCAATATTATCAGCAGATGCTATAATAGAAGAAAACCTGTACCATTCCCATCAACATGGATTTTTACCAAATTCAGCAATCATTGAATTTGAGTGTGATATTGGAAGATTTATAGATAAATCACCATCAGATTATATTAAATATAACTTGATAACGAATAACTGAATACTAGACGATGGTTATAAATTGCTTTTTTCTGTATACATGAAAAAAAGCAAAGAAAAAAAACACTACCTTAATAGACATCAAATTGAAAAATATAATTGGCTAGTATTTTCCATAGAAAAAATTGGTTCGTCCTATGTATATTGTGCTCTATTCGCCTAATCTCATTTAAGTGGCCACAAGAGAGGTATTTTATTAAAAATATTAGTAACGCAACATATGCGAAATTATTTGGAAAAGACGAAATATTTAAATTTACATAATAAACATGAGTATCACAAGTATTCTGGTACCTCGAGAGGTAACAGAATTCTTGTGATACTCATGTTTATTATGTAATTTAAATATTCGTCTTTTCCAAATAATTTCGCATTTGTTGCGTTATTATTTTTTTTAAATAATTTCCTCGGAAAGGGATTATTCCTACCTAAAAAAACCCGCCAGTAGACATAAAAGATAATTAATACGTAGTTCGTTTAAAAACAATCAGTGAAAATAGAAATAGATTAACTTCAGTCTTGTTTAATTTCGCCTGTGAGTGAAAATAGCGGAAATTTTCGGGAAGTTGTTTTATATCGCGTCAGACGTGACGATATACAGCTTCAACAATTTCTAAACAACCGTAGTTCACGAGCTACATATTTTAGCAAAACTATTTAGAACGAATTAATACAAAATTGTGGTTCAGATATATTAGATACGATATTTTGTTATATAAATAAAGCAAAATATTATTCAATTATGTTTGACGAGACAATCGATGTAACTCATATATAACAAATTACACTGATTGTAAGATATACACATAAAAATGACGTACGCAAAGATTTTATTGTCATCAAGCAAGATATAGTGAAAAAGATTTAAAGTTGAAATTAAATGAACCCAAACTATCGGGTAAGAGAATTGGTGAAATTGTGTTACAACACCTGAAAAAAATATCAATAAATTTCAACTATTGCGTTGGCATCGCTATTGATGGCTGTAGTACAAAGACATCAAAATAAATAGGTGCAGTAGCACATCGTAAGACTACACTTAAACATGCAATTCAAACCCCATATTACAGTCATGCTCTAAATTTAACATTGCCAAAGTCGAATTCTGAGCAATTAATATGAAATTCTGTAGGTGTATTTAAAGAGACTATTACGTTTTTTAATGTCTTGGATAAAAGAAATATATAATAACGCTTTATTTAAAAGCAAATTTAATTATACTGTGTGGACCTAGGTGGGTTGAAAGTCATCTATCCATCTTACAATTCAAGTCATATTTAATGGATATTCTCAAAGCTTTAAATTCTATTTCACATTGGTGAAAAATTAACACATCTTCAAAAGCAAGTAAGAAATTACAGAAAGAAGTTTTTCCTGTTTAAGAAGATTTAAAACGTGGCTTTGGTCAAATATGACAGAAGAACGTTTAATAGATCACTATTGCATATACAGTGTCATTCCATTGACAAATATCTTAGACAAGTTTGCTAAAAATAAAAAACGAGACTTGAATTTGTAATTTAACTGTTATGATATATTTTTATTAATATTAATGTGTGTTTTAATATTATTTGTTTAAAAGTACTATCATTCTGTATTCTACAATATTTAAAGTTTTTTATGTTCTAAAATTGATTAATTTGCATGACTTTTTCATTATTATAATATGTATGATCAATGAGAAGAAATATAGTGTAAATCTTTTAAATGTTCCTGAAAACTATATTTTTGACAGAATCATCCCGCCCGAGAATAGTGTTCCACCACAATCTTTCTTTATAGCTTTCTCACAACTGGCATTGCTGCCAACTTTCATTATTTTCACATTGGACCAAAAAATTTTCTATTTGTACTAAATCAGACAGCAACTTTTCATTCAATGCTCTTTTCTTCAATTTATATTCAGTCAAGCAAGCACCATGACCATCGCGCGGCATATCCTTGTCATGCAAATAACTGAAATATGTCGCATTCTTTCTACGTACAGCTTTTATTAACTTTTCACTCCACTCACGATACGTGCACCCGCCCTTGAAATTCTACATACTTCAGTCGCAAACCTTACAACTGCCGTCTTAAATTAATTTCAAAACGCATTTGCATCACAGTCGTAATTTGGAACCAACGAAAACGAAATAAAATTTAACCTACATGCATATTCTTCACTAACTGACTCACACTGTAAAGGAGCAGATTTTACTCGAATTATAGGCTCGGTATTTTTTACTCTTTTGCACCAACGTTGTGCCAAACTCATACCAAACACCACATCCTTCAGTCGCACACCTTACAATTGCCGTCTTAAACTCATTCCAAATCGCATTTATATCACAGTCGTAATTTGGAACCAACGAAAACAAAACAAAATTTAACCTACATGCATATTCTTCACTTACTGACTCACACTGTAAAGGAGCAGATTTTCCACAACCATAATTTGAAACAAACGCAGACAAAGCAACATGCAACTTACATGCATATTCTTCCTTAACTGACTCACAATGTAAACGAGGAGATTTTATTCAAATCATACACTCAGTCTTTTTTACTCTTTTGCACCAACCTTGTGTTAAATTCATACGCGAAACAACTAAATAATGATCATTCGCTCTTAGCTCAGTTCCACGTCTCACTCTTGTATCGACAATCACACTTCGCAAACGTTTATCACAAATTACTTAAACAATCACATTTTTCAGATTTAGAGTAATATTCTCCCTTGTATAAATACGTGACTTAATACGCTTAAAGCATGAAATAGCCACGATGAGTCCATATTCCAATCAAAAAGCTAATACCATACAACTATTATCATTTACTCCATCTTCACCAAATAATCCTATAGTACATTTCATGAGGATTATGCGGCATAGAGTCTTACGAGGAACAGTGTTGAAACATCTGTCCCATCTTATAAGTGCGTGGAACAAAGGCATACATAGATATAGAAGTTCGTAGAATGGAGGGAAAAAGGCAAACCATTAAAAATGTATGAAGGTTGACCGCACTATCGGAAGGGTTCTTACTTTTAAGGCACGATCATTTATTAAAACTAAATACTTGAAAAACTAATTTGAATCATAAAAATCGAATTATATTTAGCCGAAATAAAATTTTGAATGCATTTGAAACCTATGAAATATTTGGATGGTATTTTAAATGGAATATTTAATTCAATTATTAGTAAACTTAATTGAATGTAATACATACGAACTAGTTTTATTAATTACGAGCAATATTCGCAATTATGTATTATATACCTTATAGATGTACTTACTAACTCAAAATTCATCAGTAATATTAATGTTAAATATCTTCCATAGTTGTAAAGATAAATACATATTTTAATCTCATAGTTTACTTTGTTTAGCTCATTAAATACAGTAACGACTCGTTTGTGTGACATTAACATACAACACAACAAAAGTAGTGATTTAAAGTAAGAAATCTATCTCATTCTCATGCATATTAAAGGTAAAATAGAGTTTATAAGATATAATTAATGACATTTGCGGCGTTGACGAACGATTTGAAGTTCTTATTAGTAAACATTTTAAAGTAAATGACATATGAATGTTAAAGGTACATGACAAATAGAAATATGAACAGACACCAAAACGTGGCTGTAGTAGCACTTATAAACAATTTTATTGATGATGTTTCTGATGAGGAAGATGTGAAAATTATGTTTAAACTTTTAAATAACAGACATACTAATCGGAAGCGGATTAGTATATAAATCTATGTCGTAGAGGCAGTTACTCTGAGCTTACTAATGTACTCAAATTATTCTGATACAAATATAGAAAAAATATTTTTTTATTCAATTTTAGAGATAAACCGGATACTAAGGCAATAGCACTTGCATAATTTTTAAAAATGTGAAACAAAGACACTACATGTCTTTCAATTTGTTCATAAAATGTTGTCAATTTCCACAGAAAACATAAATTCGCCGTTGTCAAAATTCGTAATTTTATTTTTTTGGTTGACGCTTGACGTTTTTTTGAAATAAGCGCCAAATATGATAGCAAGCCTGCAAACAGATCCAAATAAACTGCTCAGATTGTTCGAGACGGCTGATCAGATTCATTTTACGACGCGAAAAGCTCTATCCAACTGCATTTACAAACGTCTACAGACGCATACGAGCGGCCCGTGCTAGTTTTCGCCAAACCCTTATGTCACCTGTCTTCCACACATTCTGATGACAATATTATCGAAATTGTTGCCTTGAACCATTTTACCACTTTACACTGACAAAACAGTTTGCAAGTACAAATAAAATAATCATAGTAAATGCTACGTCAATTTTAAGTTGTGTAGGTGATAACGAATATAATAATCATATAGTTCGTTGTAAGCCTGAAAAGTTACTAGCAATTTTAACAATTATTTGTAATAAAGATAGTTGACTTAATATATAAATATATATATAACTACATATACATATACCTATACCTATACACATACCTATACATATACATACACATACACATACACATACACATATACATATACATATACATATACATACACATACACATATACATATACATATACACATATACACATATACACATATACACATATACACATATACACATATACACATATACACATATACACATATACACATATACACATATACACATATACACATATACACATATACACATATACACATATACACATATACACATATACACATATACACATATACACATATACACATATACACATATACACATATACACATATACACATATACACATATACACATATACACATATACACATATACACATATACACATATACACATATACACATATACACATATACACATATACACATATACACATATACACATATACACATATACACATATACACATATACACATATACACATATACACATATACACATATACACATATACACATATACACATATACACATATACACATATACACATATACACATATACACATATACACATATACACATATACACATATACACATATACACATATACACATATACACATATACACATATACACATATACACATATACACATATACACATATACACATATACACATATACACATATACACATATACACATATACACATATACACATATACACATATACACATATACACATATACACATATACACATATACACATATACACATATACACATATACACATATACACATATACACATATACACATATACACATATACACATATACACATATACACATATACATATACATATACATATACATATACATATACATATACATATACATATACATATACATATACATATACATATACATATACATATACATATACATATACATATAACATATACATATACATATAAAATACCTATTATAAATATTGGTTAATTTAAAGAAAATGTTATTGTCTCCTATTATCTTGTGGATTCTACAGTGTTTAGATAACAGTATTTTGTGTCAAGAGTGATAAGACATTCCATTGGATTAATTTTCTTATACGAAGTAAGTAAGTTTTGCATTTAGAGTAAAAGTTATCAAAATAAAATGAAAGATATTAATATTTCGCACATCTTTTGTTTGAAAAACAGTTACAAGAAAATTGCTAATGAAATTCTTAAATATATTAATAT
The DNA here is from genome assembly GCA_018344505.1 of Nebria ingens riversi. Taxonomy (NCBI): domain Eukaryota; kingdom Metazoa; phylum Arthropoda; class Insecta; order Coleoptera; family Carabidae; genus Nebria; species Nebria ingens. Next base: position 25,720 of record JADQWA010000447.1, read on the forward strand.
TGTCAAAGCAACTATGTATAATAAATCGTATTGCCTATGCCTGCCAATTGTTTAGGAGAATACGCATTGGCTTTGCCAGTGCTCAGGGCCGTTTAGCATTGGCTATTCCAATGCCTAAAGTTTGGCATGGCGAGTTTCTGAATAAATTATCAATATTTGTTCGTTAATGAAAATTATAAAAGTAATAATCAAATTAACAATGACAATATAACGTTATTAATCAAAGATATCTATTTTTATATTTTGATTTTTATAAACAGTAGATATTCGGCGAGCTGTTTATTATTGGCAGTGCTAATCTTTGGCGTAGCGAATTAATCAATAAATAAACAATATATATTTTTAATGATCAAAGCAACAATTAAACCAACAATGGCATAATAATTAATCAAATATATCTTAATTCATACCTTGGTTATTATAAAAGGTATACTCAGCAAGCCGTTGCCTAATCTTTGGAATGTCGAATTTATCTATAAAGATCTAATATTGCACAATAATTAAAACAATCGAATTAACAACCAAATCAATAACGATATAGTATCAATATAAAATATTAACTGCATATATGTCTAAGTCAAAGTATCACACAATCCAAAAAAAACATCGGCCATGTGTTGACCC